>CM021103.1:312418205-312442060 GCA_007115665.2 Sequoiadendron giganteum
TTATGAATTACAAAGAGGTCAAGGGGTACATACCGGAGGTCCATACATGGCCGGCTGTCGATGACGTTGAACGCGCTCGAAACAGTGAGTGTGGTGGGGGATAGGCATCTTGCTCCAGCTAGCAGAAAAGTCTCTATCACAAAGATTTTTAAACTCAAAAAGTGAAAATGAATTGGAAAATAACCTTTTTGCACTATATATAATATTTGGAAAGGTATTTTTGGTGGGTTTTATTATCTTTTGATTAATTTTATCCAGGAAATTAATTAAAACTCATATGAGGGCTAGATTTCTTCATCATTTGTCAGGAGATAAATTATTTCTTCATCAAATCATCGGAAAATCATAAATTTTTGAAAAAATTCTAAAAAACATTAGATCATTTATTTATCTCCTAAGGGGGCATATTATCATCCATCATCTGAAAATCAATGTCTGGGGCATACGGAATTATTTTTTTTATTATCATCGATCTTGGCAATAGCAGCAAAATTTTCTTCGAAGAAACGCGTAAACACATCACTTCGAAGAGGGGAAAAATTATACACCTAAAAATGCTCTGGAGCATCCGATTAATTAAATACGAATTATTTGATTAATTATCCTAATTTCTTCTACTATTGAATAAATAGAAATATTTATTTATATAGTTCACATTTAAATTCATCTTAATTGAATAAACAAAATTAAATACTTTGTTTGATTTAATTATCAAATCCCTATTTCAATCTATCACATCGATCTTAAATTAATTAAATAAAGACAAAACACTTTATTTATTAATTGCCATATTCTTCTGTTTAATTTAATAAACAACTATCCTATAGTTCATTTTATTAAATTATTTATCCCTCGTTTGCTAATTTAAATAAATCAAAAATATTTGAATTAAAGCACAAAGAATATTCCATCTATATTCTCTCAAAAATGAAATAGATATCTTATGTCTAAACCATGTCTAAAATATGTCAAAATTAATTGATTGAAACTTCATGGAAAGTTTTGGAGACAAATTGGAGACAAATTTGGAATTTGATCTCTCAATCTTCCTCCATCAATCCTTCCTCTTCTCTTGCCTAGTGTTTTCATGGGTAGAGACAATCTCCATTTTTCTCTCAATCTCCTCCATCTCTCACCATTCAATTCTCCAGATTGAATCCAAGCCTCTCAAAGCTTTCCATGTGCATTTCTACAGCTAGAAATTCTATAAATATAGCCTCATTGAACCAAGAAAAGGATCCAGATAATCAAGTTTATGCACTCTTAGTCTGCAGGAATTCAAGCACTCAAGCATCAAGCATTCAAGCATCCAATATCCAACAATCAAGTTTCAATATCATGACTGCAATTATCTATTTCATGTCAATCCATGCTTAGTTTAATTCATTTATCTTCTAGCATTGTCATATTCAATTCCATATCATTATCTTAGTATCCATCTCGTTCTTTCAATTGTCATTTTAACAATCATAGTGCACTCATGATCTAAGAGCCATTTTGATTTAATAAATCTTGGGAGACAGAGAACAATATGACGCTTTCGATAGATTCTTACTTTGATTTAGTTCAATTTGATTTATCTTTGATATAATGTTGTATTAAGAAGTGTTTTGTGCTTTACACCTAATTCACCACTTACAATTATTAATCATGAGTAATAATGACACCTCTTTTTGGTTGAGTAAAGAGGTTAAAATTGGCCAATATTAATGAAGAGGTCACATAGCTACTTCCCTTATGAATTTTTAGTCTAGTCAAGGATAAGTGTTTTAACGTTGTTTTATAGGTTGTGCATGTGTGAGAGGTTGTTTTATTATACCCTTGAGTCACCTTTTAAATTTGATTACTGATTTTACATTCTTTGAAGTCATTATGTGGTTTTCATTGTTTAAAATTTTTTGTAGGTGGTAGGTCTATGGGTTAGGGTTCTATTGATCATGATGTTAGTCGCACACCAATAGTGCAGATAAATCCTCACAGAAAAACCATGAGAACCTATATTTACTGGAAAGACTAAACTAGGACAACCTAAATCTTAGGATAACTCAGCTTAAACCCAAGGCTCGTTAATGTTAGGTCTTGACCACACTATGTTTGCATCAGGTTTTGTTGTTATAATGATGTTAATCATGAGGAGTAAATGGTAATTTTCGACTCTCAAAGGAATCATAAGGATCAATAAAAGATATTCTCGGTCCAATCATTAGATAGCTTCATGAAATCAATAGATTTGTACTAGCATTTCATTCATTTCAAATAATTTTTCTATAAATTAAGTAGATTTAGCTTTAAGAATTCAACAATTTTATGGAAACAAATATTTACAATAAAATTTCTATTCTTTTATCTCATTTTTGGACCATTTTTTTGAAATTTAAACATTTTCTCTACAATAAAGCATAAAAAATAATTGAAAAGTAAAATTTCTCTTAGGTATTATCCATGCATGCCCTAAGAATTAACTAGATCAAAGCAAACCACTCTATACTTCACTATATTGCTTCATATCTAGGCATAGAATGATGCGATAGTTTAAAGAAAGGGAGGTTTATTTGGACACCCAGTAGGTTTGTATGCACCCTTAAACGATGCATCATACAGTCTTGTCTAGTTGAACAAACAACCAGCTACAAAATATTTCATACTAGGGAGTAGCTTTCAAATTAGCTTTCATATTGATTAGCTTCTATGTGCATACAAGTTTTTAATCTGGAATGATTTAGAAAATAGGAAAAAAGAAACAAAAATTAAAGAAGTTTTTGGTCTTCTGACATCCACAAATTCTAAACTTAAAAGTAAAAGTAAAGCATCAAATGGCCTTTTATAGGAACAAGGCCCAAAAATTTTAAACTTAAGTCTCTCAAAGGGAAACATTAATAGCAAATCAAAAAGTAGCATGTGGCAGATGCTAGTTGTCACTGGAAACTTCTAGACAAAGTCAAAGCTTTGAATTCTTCATCAACATTAGTCTTCAACTCCAAGCTCTAGTATACAAATGATCTGCACAGAATAATTCCATTGGTATTCTTCAAATTCTAGGACAAGACACCTCGACCGAGATACGAAACAACCTATAAAATTCATTTCAATAGAATCTCCTTTCATTAACCTCTAGTATCCGATATCTAGTTATTCATTGTCTTGCATCAGACTTTGGGTCTGATATCTCTTCTTCTCCTTTCTTCAATTGATACTTTCAAAAGGAAACCAATACCTTATGCACACACCCTTTTGAAATTCCTTGGATTCCCTTCCAATTGTATTTAAGCTTGGTATAATCTTTTAATATTTGGAGGATATTTGTATTCCTCTACATCTTCTATGTTTCATATTTGACCATGGCGTTCTTACACTGTATAATTTCATCAATGACTTCTCGGCTTAGAAAATGAATAGGTTATTTATTCACTCTTTCAATTCATTCCATGAAGGATTTTACTTATTTACAATCATGTCCTATCATCTGAGGATCACAATCCTATCGTGCCAACATTTCAATGAAACCTTGATCTCTATCAATCAATAATTACATCTCATGACGACTTTCTCAAATCCTTCTACACATTGCACTAATATGTCACCTTCATTTACCTATTTATTCCATTTTCCACAGATCAAAACCTCTTTTTCCATGATTATCTTCTCACTTATCAATTCCTGGACATTTTTTAGAATGAAATCCTTTAAGTTTTGCCTTTCAACATCATTTTTTTATTGGTGAATCTACATTCTCCTTCTAATACTTTGGACTTTTCACACCAACAGTATGCCTCTTTATACTTCCCAATCGCATTTGTGATTAATTATTCTTCTTGCCTTACCAAGTACTACATCCACTCTTCAAACACACTCATTTTATGGAAAAGTGTTGTGATAGCATCCACCTGCTCCTGTGACATAAGTATTGGATTCTAAGGCAACTCAGATTTTGGTTGACTAGATTGGGCTAATGATACTATAATTTTTTACAAGTAGGAAATCCATTCTTTAAGCTCTCTTTTCTTCTATTTATTCTTCTACACCTTGGTGATAGTTGTCTCTAAGTTCATCTTCATTTCTTCTAATTCTTGTCCCCGGGATGAATTTCCAACATTGATACTTCTCACCCTATAATCCTTAGGCATTATCTCATGTTTTATTTTATCCACTACCAGAGTAGCTATATGGAGTGTTCTTCCTCCATCTACACTCTTTTGCATGATATGTTTTTTTTTCTCTTCGCCTAGGTTTGGGAGATTCCACTTCTTACATTAAGCGTCTAAGATCTAGAGGCATTAATTCCACTTCCAATGGGGAAGCCAATTCCTTGACTAACCAATCAGGTGCTTCTTCATTATATTCTATGTCTACAAAATTTCTTTGTTTCGGGTTTTCAGTACACCCAAGAACTTATCCTCTTATATCTTCAACCCAGCCCGCCACATCCTCTGGAACTAGAACATTTTTAATATTCATTGGCATGGATTCTAAATTACTAGGATTCAACATTGTCTCTTCATTTCCAAGACTTATATTTTCCTATCAAGCCATGTACTCAATACTCATCTTTAAGGCATCACTTTCTTCATTTCATTTTACACCAAGATTCTCTTCATTTATTACCCCACCATCCAAGGTTTGTGAAGGATCTATATTCTCAATTTCAACCCACTCTTCTCCTATCCTTTCAAAAACCTACGGTTATTCAACATCATTTTTTCCGTTCCCTAGTGGAAGCTAGGAATAGATCATATCTTCAATAACAACATCCTAAGTAGGAACCTGACCTGCAGTTTCCCTTGTTTCCTTTTTATTAAGTATTTTAGGGTTTCCCACCAGTGTTCATCTTAAGAATTATTCTTCTTCAACATCTATAGCAATTGACCCTCTATTTGGAATTTCTTCCACCATTGGTTGTACCATGGGTATCTCCTTAGATTTATTCGCTTTTAATCATTCTATCATGGCATCGTATTTCTCCCACTATTCCCCAATTTTCTCATCATTTAATTCAAAAATCTCTTTTAGAGCCATAGGAGTCTTCCCAATGTTTGTTTTACTATAGCCATATTAACTGAAGGGGGAGAGGTAAATAATGCTACAACCCTCTGGGATGCAAACCTTGTTTTAGAATGAGTTTTCATTTTCATTCTCACCTCTTCATCAGTTATAAGTTGAATCTCCAGCTTTGCCATGGAAGAAGATGTTGCTCTAGGATTCACTATCACTTTGACCTTACTTGGTCTAGTTTCTTTATGTTGACTATCTTGTGCCAATGAAACTCTCTAGCTTGAGGCATTAGGAGTTCTCTCCTCAATATGCACAATTGTATCCACTTTGCTATATTTTCTTTTCTTCTTAGCAGGCTCCTCATACCCGAACTCACCTTCTTCTCTCATTTTTTTGTTTGTATTGAGTGAGTATGTGGGCCTAAACCCAAATTTTCTCTTATTTTTACAATAATAATCAATCAATCATTTAGTATGCATCAAAATCTATTCTGAAATTTCCGCAATAGTCATTATTTCTTTGCTTTCATAATTTGGATCTGGAATAGGTTCATCATAAACCTTATTTGAATTATAAGTTGGATTCAAAACCTCTCCACCATCTTCATCCAACTGATTTGGAATTTTATGGAGCTTAAGAATCTATGTCGATTGTAATGAAAACCTTTAATATGATCTTTTCCTCACTTTGTGTTTGTCATCACAATTGAGTAAGAAATCTCATCTAAATGATAAACATGGGCATGCTTGTTGGCTATCTGCTTGGAAATATTCTCCTTTTTATCATAGTTCTTTCTTTGGAATGTAAGGAACTCCAATTTGTACATTTTTTAATTCCTCTTCACACAAATTGGCTACTTTAGCCACATTGCACTTATAATTCCCCATTATGATGAGAAATTTTATAGAACATTTTTTACATGCTACGTTGAAAATGGCATGGGATGGCTTCATCTATCTCACCAATTCCAATAGTAACAATTTTTTTTTTGGGTACTTTGGCATCATGAAAGGACATCCTTCGAATCCTTCCACCGTGATGTAGGTGAAAGTGGAAAAATTAGTGTACCAGCCTCCAGCCTATCAAATAATTCTTTGTGCTTCCAAAGACAACCTCTTAGCTTCTTCACCCTCTATTATTGTTACTAGCTTCATGGAAAATACATCATTAAATCTCTAATAATGCTCCCAGTATTCATGAATATTAGTTTGAGGTAAATGAGAATATATCAAACTATTCCTTGTTTCTCTACCCAAGGTACCAACTCTATTCAACCCTTGCTTGTTTTCCCTTAGGTCGCATGAATAAGTCACATATGATGACATATAAAACCATAGAGATTGTGGAAATTCTTTTATTTGATCATGTATTTTTTTTCTTATAAAACTTCCCTAATTCATTTGCACAAGGCCTTCCATTAATTAGGCTATAGTTATGAACATCCATGGTTTGAGTTAACTGGCATCTCTAATTCAAGCTATCCTGCTTAGCATAGTTATAATATTTTGAACATCTAGGTTGAACACAAATCTTAGAATTGGTTTCATTTTCTTTGCAATTTCCTCCTAGCACCACCGTGTACTCATAATTTTCCTATTATGCTCTTCTGCGCGTAGGTAGGTTTTAGCCTTTATTTTTACATCTACTAGATACATCTGAGAAAATGTGAGGAGCCCAAATTTATATACAATTCCTTTCATGAAGAGGTTTACATAGACTCTTCCTTCCTTTTCAACAACTCTATTATTTGGGTTGTAACAATTTAAACATTCCATAACTAGTTCAGGGGCCTCCATCGCTGGTGGAAACCTCCTACTAAATATAACCCACTTACTTTAACATTCTTCATAATCTGAGAAGCATTTTCTTGCCAATCCCACATGATGAATTCAACATCAAAAAATTATCCTAGATGGGTATCAATAATTATCCCACCAACTGGCATAGCTTGTGAAATGAAATATTGAAACTCATTTTCTATCCTTGCTTCGAAAGTGCTCATATTTACCTGTGTGTCCATTTTTTTATAGATCTGTACCTTGTGTGTGAGTTAGATTAAATTTAACCAGTTATCTTCAAAAATTCATAAAAAATTCAATCTACCATTTGGTTAAATTCATTTCAAATCAATCAACATTTCAATTAGTAGAATACCATTATCTCGATACATGCATGCATAAAATGACTAGAAAAAATTTGGTTATCAGAAACATACTTGAATTCGCTAATGATAAAAATTGTTTTCAAAATGTAGCTTCGAAATCCTGAGTAGTTGTGTTCTTGGTTTCTCAAGGTTTACCTTCTTTTTGTGCTACAATATCAGTCTTTATATTTCAATGTCCTTGAAAATCAGTAGTATAACATGAGGTAGAGTGTTGTAAAAGTAACTGCATGCTCAAGGCGGTGCCAAGTATGTGTTTAGTTTTCCACCTTCATTAATTACCTGTTACAATGCATTAATTTTCTTGAATAAAGGTGCAATCATGGAAAATTAGGGTTTGAATCACAAACACCTTGGTTTCTATGCAATCCCACCACTAGAGAAGAAAACGGTATGAAAAGCTTATGTGGCATGCTTGCATGTAATTTTTATTCTTACAAGGAAAATTATTTATAAGGAAAATCCACTTTGGATATGTGACCATTGATGATCACAAGGTCTGAATCCTCTAGTACTGGACCTTGGAAAAATTATTAAGAGTTGGGACATTTACCCACCAAGTGCAAAGAGAGGAATCAAGAACCAAGTTTGAGAAGGACTAAAATTATTTAAACATGTTTGCAATAGAACCTTCGCTTTTCGACCTCTAACTAAATAAATGAAAAGAAACCATCAGTCTAACCAACAAAGAAAAATGACTTGCATGCACCAGGATGATTTACCCTAGGGATGACTCACCAGGCTTGGATTACCGACTGGGTGGAAAAATAAGACCAGCCAAAGATACAATATCCTTAACCGCATTAACTCTGGGACTCTGGGGTCCAATGAATTGATAAGACTTAAGAAAAAATCTACAACACTCTGAATCTTAGAAAGAGGGATTTAGGCAATGATTAGGAAGGATAAAACAAAAATTGCATTTTACGATTTCCTCCAAAAGCAACACATAGAAGCAAGCAAAGGCAAAGGAAAGAAAAAAAGGGCAGAAAAAAAGGGGGTCCACATTTTTCCAAGGATCAAAGTGGGGCGTGTTGTGAAACCACACAACAAATAGCAACCAAAAAACTAAAAAACCAATAGAAATCCAATTCTAGACCTAATTACCATGGTTCAACTTTCTTCAATCTTCAAATTATAAACTCATTCCAAAAAAATTTCTTTACTTTAACCAACATATAAGATTAAACATTACTGATCTCATATGCATGTGATTGGTTTATTTCGCTATAGTAAACTTAGAGCATAGAAAATGTTTGCATTGACCTACATAATTTGGTAATTCATTTTAATCCAACCTTGGATAGAGCGTTGTTACCAGTCAAGCATCCATATCCCTAACAAGGTTATCTCTATAATTCCCCCAAACATAGCTCTACTGCCAATCAGGCATCTATAGCCCTAGTAGAGATATTTGGATAGCCTAAAGAGTTAAATTTTTCTCTTTTGATATTTTTTTATATTCATTTTTTTTATATTTTTTGATAAGCTCACTTTTTTCAACTTGAAAGCAATGAAGCTCACTATTAGGTTGGGAATTATAGTGGTAGCAAAGGTCACCTTTTGATTTTTCACTCAAAGAAAACAACTATTATCCCAAATTTTGGTAGAATGATTTAAGATATGGGCATTTGTAGCTCAACATCAACTGAATGATTTATGCAAGTTGAAGTAAAAAGAATTGAAAAATTCCCCAATCATCTATAATTAAAGGACTATTTCTGGTTGAAACAAAGATCACTTTTCTAGAATTGACATTCTATTATTTTGACCATCTTTAAAGGTTGAAAATTACTATATAACCTGAAAACGCAAAACCTCAGAAAGAAAAAATGCAAGGAAACAAACGAACACCCAAAAAAATAAAACAAGAAAACAAAACTATATACAAAAAATAAAAATTTACAACCTACTTACGTACTATTTATAGACTAGCCCGAGGACTAGCAACCAACACTAAGCCTAGAAGTAATGTTTCGATAATTTCCCATTGACAGGCAATGGGACATCTTCTCCAGTCAAAGTTTTAAGTCTATAAGTATTGTCACCTAAAATTTTAGACACCTGATAAGGACTTGTCCATAACTTGTCAAACTTACCATATTCATATTTATGCTCATGGGATTTATCCCAATACAGGACTAAATCAAATATCCTAAAAGTTTAAAATCTATCCCTTTTGTCAAACCATCATTTTACCATAGATTAGTGCCTAGAAAAATGTTCTATAGCTCTAGTATGTTTTTCATCTAAGTGCATTAGTTGCAACAATCGAGCTTTGGTCTGATCATCTAATTCAATGTATTCTTGAGCAAATTTCCAAGTAGGGATTTTCAAATTTATAGGCAATATAGAATCCACTGCATAGACTAAGTGGTAAAGAGAATTCCCCAATGCAGATTTCATCCTAGTATGATCTACCCAAAGGGAAATTTTCAATAGAGAATGACATTCTCTAGGATTCTTTTGAGCTAATTTCTTGATTATATCCAACAAATTCTTATTTGATGATTTTGCTATCCCATTTTCTTGTGGATAACAATTGGATGAGAATTTTAATATTATATTGTATTCAAATTCCCAATTAGAAAAATTTAACAAGGAAAAAGTAGGGCTGATATCACATACCAACGCATATGGTACCCTAAACATGGTAATAATGCTTTAATATAAGCATGTGATTACCACCTTTGCGGTGTATTGTTTTCTATGACATGCTTTAGTTCATCGAGTACAATAATTGGTAACAATCAACACAAACTTGTGATCTATGGGTGAAGGAGGATTAATGGTACCAATGAAGTCTAAACCCCATTGTGAGAAAGGGTGCATCTCCATCATTGTTTGTAATGGTGAGCATGGAATATTCCTTTATCTATAGTAATTTGGCATGTGTAACATTGCTTTACATGTCCATAAGTATCTTTGAAAATAGTTGGCCAGTAATAGCCAGCTCTCAGGATGAGGTGTGTAGTAGCTAAAGGTGCTCCATGAGCTATACCAAATTTATCATGTGATTCCTGCAACACTCCATTCGCTTCTATTTTATTCAAGTATCTTAGATAAATTCCTTCATGATTCTTCTTGAATAGAACCCCTCCTTTAATCATATAACTCTGAGATTTTATCTTTAGGGATCTTCTCTGATTTCTTTGCATATGATCAAGATAGATATGACTAGCTAACTAGTAATGCAATATATCTGAATACCAATGGTCTTGATCTTTTACATCTAGAGTATATTGGCTCTCTTTCCTTTGAGCTCACTCAATGTTAGTAGCATCTTTACCGCAACATCAGGGATAATAGACTTGACTATAGTTCTCAGAATGTAATGTCACAATTTTCACATTGCTTTAACCAAAGAAAAGGCTTGTTTTTCAATATCCATGTATTTGAGCTCCACTTCATTAAATGAAAAGAAATTGGTTTTTCTTCTTTGTTCTTGCCCCTTTATGTGAAAATTTTTGCACACGTATGACTAGAAGAAAAAGAGAAAATATAAAAAGTTTTAACATAATTCGGACTTACCAAGACCGATGCTTCTGCAATTGTAGCTTTCATATTCTCGAAGGCAAGTTTATCCTCATTTTTCCAATCAATTTTTGCATCTTTCTTCAGCATATCATTGATCAGTTTCATTATCTCGACAAATCTAGTAATAAATTTTTGAACGAAATTGATCTTACCAAAATATGATTTTAATTCTTCTTTACTTCCTAGGGGCTATAATTTGAGTAAAGCACTCACTCTATCTGGGTCTATTGAAATACCTCTTTCAGAAATAATGTGTTTGAGTAGTTTTCCTTTCACCACCTTGAAAATATATTTCTTAGGATTTAGTGAAACTCCATAAGTTTTGCATTTTTGTAATATTTTGTGAGATTGCGGACGTGATCTCCTATGTTCTTGGAAAATACCATGAGGTCATCCATGTATATGATGATGCATTTTCCTATCAAATATTGGAAGGCATAATCCATAGCTCTCTAGAATGTGGCTCCATCATTTATCAATCCAAATTGTATCCTCCTATAAGAGAAAGCTCCCCACTTCATAGTGAACATTGTCTTCATCTGATGGTATCTAGCGAATCCATCCAAGAAGGACATCATCTAAAAACCATTAACAATTTTCCACTTCTTTCAACAAAGGAAAAGGATAATTATCATTTTTAGATGCCTTATTAAGATTCCAAAAATCAACACTCAACCATATATCTCCATTCTTCTTCCTGGCAGGCACTAAATTTCCCACCCAAGTAGAATGTCTAATAGGAAAAATTATCTAAGTTGAGAGGAGATTTGTACCTCATTTTGGATCAAAGGTTCTAAGAGTGTGTTTACATACCACTGCTTCTTCCAGAAAGTTTTTACATTAGGCTTTAACAAAATCATACGAGTGATAATGGAAGTAACATAAGTTTTCAAATCTTTGTATGTCCATGCTATAACCTACCAATAATCTCTGAGTTCCTAAATGATATTTCTTCTTTCTTCTATAGTAGATACCTTCCCTATAAGCACATTCTTAGGATATTCTTTAGCATTCAAATTATATAATTCAAACCACCCTCCATCACTTCTAGGTAGGTATTTATGTCGGACTATCTAATCTACACCAAACAATCTATCCATCTCAATTATCCATTTTGAAATATTATTATCTTTAGCTTGAGATAATTATTCATCTTGAATTTTTTCATCCAAGAGATCTATTTCTTCAATTATTTATGCCTCGAAGAAACTAGCGTTAGTAATAAATTACAATATGAGGCGATCAACTTCAAACACCTAAAAATTTGTAACATTATTAGGAACCGAGGGTAACTGCACCAGCTCAACTATAAACCTTCTCAAATCAAAAGCATCCAAAGGTTCTAGAGCACTAGTAATAGTAGCTAGAGCATTGAATCTATGATTGAATCTTTGTGGGATGTGAGTAATTTTAAAGGAATCAAAATATTCTATCAAGTCCCACACTCTCTGTCAATAACTAGACAAGCATTTGTAATAAAAAATATATTGCTTTTGAACTTACTTGACCACTAACTTTGAATCACCAAATAACTTAAGAATCTTGACTTTCTTCTTGATCGCGAGCATCAAACCATGAATGGGGGCTTCGTATTCTGCCACATTGTTAGTACATTGGATTTGTAATTCATAAGTAGTAATAAAAGTCTTACCTTGTAGACTAATGAGCTCAAATCCAATTCCAATTCCTTGTTTTGATTTGGATCCATCGAACTTAAGGGTCCAAGTTTGATCCTTGATATATTTGAGGTCAACATTTTTGAGAGTGGACAAATTAACATATTCAATTTGCTTGGCCTACATTTTATCTACAAGTATTTCAAGCTCAGGCCTATTAAGTGTAGTGTTTTCTTAAAAACATTGGCTTTCAATTATGTGAATGATTTCCAAGAACATCGTGCAATTTTCTTTTGAATGTGAAAAATTGTGTAACTTGCACCAACCCTGCAACAAAAAAAAAAATTAGTGAATCTTTAATTTTCTCGCTCTTTTGAGCTTTTGTAACAATATTCTTCCAAAATTTATCTAAATGAATATCATCTTCAGAAGAAGAATCATAATCCAATTTGACTAACATGTCTGTTCTGGGAGTTATCTGATCATTCTTTTCAATATTACACATGAAAAATTCTTCTATTTTAACTCCTAAACTTCAAATTTTATAAACCCCTGGTTCTACATTTGTGTATATAACTTCATTTTTTTATTGTAATCAATGATCATGTATTTCATACATGGCTCTCTCTCAATCTTGATTTGATTAGGAACTCCTTTCCAAGGTAGCCACATTTGTGAGAAATCTATGACCATGTATTTTTTCAAAGTCTTTGACCAATCCCTACTCAATAGCATTCCATAAGTATTAGGTATCTCAACAACCTGAATATCTATATAATAATAAATTGGGTGATCTGACGCTAGTTGCATATGAATATTGATTAATTCTCCAGCTACATTTACTTCAATTTTATCAAATTGGTGACTTTATTTAAAGAATTTGTCAGAGTTAAACCTAGAATCTAACATATGGACAAAGGAATCACATTAGTATATTATCTAGAATCTACTAAACAAATATGGATATTTTTTCCAAATATTTTGATTTTCAGAAAACACGGAAAGGACTCTATTTTTCCTTTATAAAAGGATACTTGTGTGTCTACCATAGGAGTGATTTTTTTGTATTTTTCTTTAATGGAGTTATCCTTCACCTGAGATTCTTGAAATTTTCTTTCTTGTAGAAAATATTCTAAGGTGTTCAAGAAAGCTTTCCTAATCACAGGTGTTTTGAGAAATTTTAATAAAAAGAGGCTGATTTTTACCTTTTTGATCTCTTCTGCTAAATTATTAGTCAATTTTTTTTTATCAACAAAATCTAATTTTTCACTTCGTTAAATGTTCGATGAGTTGTATTGATAGGTCACTTTGGGTAACCCTAGAGTATTACTTGATTTATCATTGAGTGGAGTATTAAATTTATTTGGTGGGATTAACATGGTCAAAGGACCTTTGAATTTAATTCCACCATTTTTGTTACTTCTCAAGTCATAGCTATACCATTTTAGATACTATTGAAAAGCATGAATTTCGTCAGCTTCACCTTGAGGTTCATTTTCATCTTGATATGGAAACGTGTAAGTTTCTAAAGTCATGGTTGAACTATCTCCTTCATGTTCATAAGTACAACTCATGACAGTAGTAGGTGACTCAACACATTCACAAATTTCAAGAACCAAAGTGGAATCATATCCTACTAGAACTAATTCATTTCCTTTAGCATAATGAGAGTCACACTGTTCATTGTAGTGAGTATTAGCTAGAAAAATATTCGAGGCAATTTTAAATTGTAGACATTCCACTTCAGATGAGCATTTTTGTTGTGGATTCGACACTAGTTATTCATCGCAAGTTCAACTAAATTCACCTTTGATGTAGGTCTATCATTGGAGGAACTAGTGTTATCTAAAGGTATGGATATCCCACTATTATTTGATTGTGTTACAAGGTCTACGTGGTCTGGGAGCACTATATGCTCGACTTTGCAAACTTTGGTTATTACTCTCAGAGTAAAAATTATGATTTCTTAATTGCATAACCTTTATGGTTAATATTTTAAGTTGAGCTATGATTTCCTTAATTTCTTCATTATCATTTGGATTTTTGACCTTTTGACTCTCTTGAGTCTGTGAAAAGAAATAATTTATATTAGGACAGAGCTTTGTGATAGTTGGGCTAGGGTGCAAGACTAAAGCTTGA
This sequence comes from Sequoiadendron giganteum, assembly GCA_007115665.2. NCBI lineage: Eukaryota > Viridiplantae > Streptophyta > Pinopsida > Cupressales > Cupressaceae > Sequoiadendron > Sequoiadendron giganteum. The sequence goes on from CM021103.1 coordinate 312,432,648, forward strand.
CTATTTCCTAATTGAAAAAAAGTGTTTTGAGGAAATGTCCCATTCTGGACCACTGAAGGAAAATAATTAGGAGTCATTGGATGATTCAATGGATTTGTTCACACTTGAAACATGATAGTTATTCAATCCATTTCTTTCGTTTACAAACGATCTACTTCTGAGGTGTTTTATTTCTGAATTTACACTTATGGCTTCAACATAGGCTTCTGGTAAAGTAATAGGAGGATTTTCCCTTCGTTTCACAAACATAGAAGTTAAAGGGTCTACTGTTATATAATAAACCATGATAGTAGACAAATTATCCACTATGTAAGGTTCTTGTAAACTAGAATAGGCCTTTTGAAACCTATCGTTAAAATTAGTTATAGGTTCACCATCGAACCTTTTGACTTGAGTAAAGTGGTGATATAACAAGGTAGGATAAACCGGTGTTCTAAATCTAGCTAAAAATTGACTTTCCATATCTTTCCATGATCTAACTAAGTTATGAGGTAGGTTGATGTACCATTGATAAACTTCATCGCTTAAGGTATACAAAAACAACCTACATACAATGTCTTCATGTTGTATCCTTGCTTTGAAACATGTATCCTTAAAGATGCTAATATGTTCCTTCACATCTTTGTGAAGGTAATACTTAAGACATGATTTTTCTGGATTCTTTGGGAGATCATTTTACACAAAAATTTAAATCGGTGAATATATATTAAAGAAATCCATTGCTACGGGTGGGGTAGGTATAACAATAGTAAGATTTTGTGGTATCATACTTGCACTTTTGGACCCTTGAGGTTTGGATGACTTTAGACAACTAAGTTCAACTAAAGTTACATGAGCATTGCTAGACTAAGACCTAGTGACTCTACCAGACTCCATCTTCAACCTTAATGAAATTAAAAGATCAACAAAAAGGCCCTCCTTCTAGTGCTAGTTCTTCTTGATTGCGATGTTATTCACACACCAATAGTGTAGATAAATCCTCACAAATAGACCACGAGAACCTATCTTTACTTCAAAGACTAAACTAGGACAACATAAATCTCAGGTTGCCTCAGTTTAATCCCAATGCTCATTTATGTCAGGTCTTGACCACACTATGCTCATATCAGGGTTCGTTGTGATAATGTTGTTAATCATGAGGGGTAAATAGTAATTTATTATTCTCAAAGGAATCATAATGATCAGTAAAAGATATTCTCGATTTGGTCATCAAATAGCTTCATGAAATCAATAGATTTGCAATAATATTTCATGAATTTCAAACAATTTTGTAATCACTTAAGTATATTTAGCTTTAAGCATTCAACAATTTCATGGAAATGAAATATTTTCAATAAAATTTTCATTCATTTATCTCATATTTGGAAGATTTTTATGAAATTTAAACATATATTCTAAAATAAAGCATCAAAAATACTTGAAAAGTAAAATTTCTCCCAGGTATTATTTGTGCATGCCCCAAGAATTAACCAAATCAAAGCAAACCACTCTATACTTCACTAGATCGCTTGACAACTAGACATAGAATGATGTGAGATTTTAAAGAAAGGGAGGTTTATTTGGACATCGGGTAGGTTTTGTATATACCCTTAAATAACAAAGTATATAGTCTTTTCCAGCTAAACAAACAACCAGCTACAAAATATTTCATACCAGGCATTATCTTTCAAATTGTCTTTCATATTGTTTAGCTTCTATGTGCATACAAGTTTTTAATCTAGAATGATTCAGAAAACATGAAAAAAGAACCAAACCTTAAAGAAGTTTTTGGTCTTTCGACATCCACAAATTATGAACTTAAAAATTAAATTAAAGCATCAAATAGCCTTTTATAGGAACAAGGCCCCAAAATTTTAAACTTAAGTCTCTCAAAGGGAAACATTAAAAAAAATTCAAAAATTAGCATGTGGTAGATGCTAGTTGTCATTGGAATCTTCTAGACAAAGTCAAAGCTTTGACTTCTTCATCAATATTAGTCTTCAACTCCAAGCTTCAATACACAAACGCTCTGCACAAAACAAGACCATTCGTATTTTTCAAATTTTGGGACAAGAAACCTCCACCGAGATCAGGAACAACCTACAAAATTCATTTCAACATCTCCTTGCACTAACCTTTGGTATCTGATATTTGGTTATTCATTGTATTGCATTGGAATCTAGGTCTGATAACTCTTCTTCTCCTTTCTTCAATTGATACTCCTAGAAGGCAACCTATACCTGATGCATGTTCTCTTTTGAAATTCCTTGGATTCTCTTCCAACTGTATTTGATCTTGGTATAATCTTCTAATATTTGGAGGATATTTTCATTCCTCTACATATTATTTGTTTCATATTTGACCATGTTATTCCTGCACTGTATAATTTCATCAATGACTTCCCAGTTTAGTGAATTAATAAGGTCTTTATTCACTCTTTTAACCCATTCCTTGAAATATTTTACTTCTTTACCATCTTGTCCTATCGTCTGAGGATCACAATCCTACTGTGCCAACATTTAAATGAAACCTTGATCTCTATCAATCAATTTATTACATCTCTCAGTGACTTTCTCAAATCCTTCTACACATTGAACTAAGGTGTCGCCTTTCCAATTTACCCATTTCTTCCATTTCCTTACACATTGGAACCTCTTTTTCTATGATTATCTTCTCACTTATCAATTCCTAGACATTTTTCTGAATAAGAGCCTTTAAGTTTCACCTTTTAGCATTAGTTTGTTCCCGACGAAATCTACATTCTCCTTCTAATTTTTTGGACTTTTCACACCAATAGTATGCCTCTTTATATTTCCAAATGTCATCTATGATTCATTCTTCTCCTTGCCTTACCAAGTACTCCATCCATTCTTCAAACACACTCATTTATTGGTGAAGTGTTGCAATAACATCCACCTACTCCTATGACATAAGTACTGGATTATGAGGAAATTAATCTTGTGCTTGACTAGATTGGGCTAATGATACTATAATTTTTTCTAGGTGGGAAATCTATTCTTTAAGCTCTCTTTTCTTTTGATTATTCTTCTTCACCCTAGTGATAGTTGTCTCTAAATTCATCTTCATTTATTCTAGTTCTTGTCTGTAGGATGAATTTCCAACATTGATACTTATAACCCTGTAATCCTTAAGTGTTATCTCATGTTTCCTTTTATCTATTAATGGAGTAGCTATATGGAGTGTTCTTTCTCCATCTGCATTCTTTTGCATGACATGTTTTTTTTTTTGTCTTCACCTAGGTTTGGGAGCTTCCACTTCTTGCATTAAGATTTTAAGATCCAAAGGCACTAATTCCACTTCCAATGGGGAAGCCAATTCCTTGACTAACCAATCAGGTGCATCTTCATTATATTCTACCTCTACAAAATCTCTTTGTTTTGGGTTTTCAGTATGCCCAAGAACTTCTCCTCTTACATTTTCAACCTAGCCAGTCACATCCTCTAGAATTGGAACATTTTCAATATTCAATAGCATGGATTTTTAATTATTGGGATTCAACAACGTCTCTTCATTTCCAAGGCTTATATTTTCCCATCCAACCATGTGCTCAATATCAATCTTTGGGGATCACTTTATTCATGTCTTGTTACTCTAGGATTCTCTTCATTTCTTACCTTTCCATCCAAGGTTTGTGAAGGCTCTATATTCTCAATTTCAACCCAGTCTTCTCCTGTCTTTTCAGAAACCTATGGTTTTTCAACATCATTTTCACCATTCCCTAGAAGAATCCAGGAATCAATGGTATCTTCAATAACAACATCCTCAGTAGGAAACTGACCTATAGTTTCCCCTGTTTCCTTTTCATTAAGTATTTCAAGGTTTCCTGCCTCTAGGGCGAGTGTTCCTCTTATGAATTCTTCTTCAAAATCTATAGGAATTGACCCTATATCTGGAATTTCTTCCACCATTGGTTGTACCATGGGTTTCTCCTTAGATTTATTCTCTTTTACTTGTTCCATCATGGCACCCCATTTCTCTCACTATTCCTTGATTTTCTCTTCATTCAATTCATAACTCTCTTCTAGAGCCAAAGGAGTCTTTCCTAGTGTTTGTTTTACTACAACCATATTAATTGAAGGGTGAGAGGTAAATAATGTTGCAACCATCTTGGATGCATACCTTGTTGAGCATGAGTGTTTATTTTCATTCTCACCTCTTCATCAGTCATAGGTTGAATCTTCGACTTTGTCATGGAAGAAGGTGTTTCTCTAGACTTCAGTTTTAGTTTGACCTTACTTGGTCCATTTTCTTTATATTGACTAGCTAGTGCCAATGAAACTCTTTGGCTTGAATCATCAAGAGTTCTCTCCTCAATATGCACAGTTGTATGTACTTTTCTATATTTATTTTTCTTCTTAGCAGGCTCCTCATACCTAGACTCACCTTCTTCTCTCAGTTTCTTCTTTATATTGAGTGAGTATGTGGATCTGACCCCAACTTTTCTCAAAGTTTTATAATAATCATCAATCCATTGTTTAGTATGAATCAAAACCTAATCAAAAAATTCCTCAATGGTCATTGCATAGGTTCATCATAAACCTTAGTTGAATTATAAACCGGATTCAAAACCTCTCCATCATCTTCATCCAACTGATCTACAATATCATGGAGCTTAAGAATCCATGTCAATTGTAATGAAAAGCTTTGATATGATCTTTTCCTCACTTCATGTTCGTCATCACAATTGAGCCAGAAATTCTCTAAATGATGAACATGTGAATTCTTTCCAACTATCTACTTGGAAATATTCCCCTCTAGATCATAGTTCTTTTGTTGAAGTGTAAAGAACTCCAATTTGTACATCTTTAATTCCTCTTCACACAAATCAGCCACTTTAGCCATATTGCACTTATAATTCACCATTGTGATGGGAAATTTTACAAAACATTTATTATGTGCTATGTTGAAAGGGCATGGGATGGCTTCATATATCTCACCAATTCTAATAGTAATAATTTGTTTGTTGGGTACCTAGGTAACATGAAAGTACATCCTTCGAATCCTTCCACCCTAATGTAGGTGAAAGTGTGAAATTGAATGTACAAGCCTCCAACCTATCAAATAATTCTTTGTGCTTCCAAAGATAACCACTTAGCTTTGTTTCCCTCCATTATCCTTACTAGTTTCATGGAAAACACATCATTAACTCTTTGATAATTCTCCTAGTATTTATGAATAGTAATTTGAGGTAAATGAGCATAAATTAGACTATTCCTTGTTTCTCTGCCTAGGGTACCAACTCTATTCATTCCTTTCTTATTTTCCCTTAGGGAGTAAGAATAAATAACATATGATGACATAGAAAACTATAGATATTGTAGAAATTCCTTAATCTGATCGTGTATCTTGTCACTTATAAAACTTCCCCAATGCATTTGCACAAGGCCTTCCATTAATTTGGCTATAATTACAAACATCTATGGTTTGAATTTATTGGCATCTCTAAGTCTAGCTATCCTGCTTAGCATAGTTATAACATCTTGAACATCTAGGTTGAACACAAATCTTAGAATTGGTTTCATTTCCTTTGAAATTTCCTCTTGGCACCACCATGTACTCATAATTTTTCTATTATTCTCTTATACACTCAAGTAGGTTTTAGCCTTTATTTTTACATCTATCAGATACATTTGAGGAAATGTGAGGAGCAAAAATGTATATACAATTCCTTTCACAAAGAGGTCTGCATAGACTCTTCTTTCCTTTTCAAAAACTCTCTTATCTATCTTGTAATAATTTAAACATTCCATAACCAATTCAGGGGCCTCCTGCTAAATGTAACCCACTTGCTATTAACATTCTTCGTACATTGAGATGCATTTTCTTGTCGAGCCCGTGTGATGAATTCAATATCAAAAAGTAATCCTAGATGGGTATCAATAATTATCCCACCAACTAGCACAGCTTGTGAAGCAAAATTTTGAAACTCATTTTTTGGCCCTGCTTCAGAAGTGCTCATATTCACCTATATGTCCTACATTTTTTATAGATATGTGCCTTGTGTATGATTTAGGGTTAAATTTAACCTGTTATTGTCAACAATTCATAAAACTTTCAATCTACCATTTGGTTAAATTCATTTCATTCAATTACCAGAGTAAATACCATTATCTCAAGAAATGCATGCATAAAATGACTAGCAGAATTTTGATTATCAAAAACATACCTGATTTTGGTGATGATAAAAAATCATTTTCAAAATGCAACTTCAAAACCGTCAGTAGTTGTGTTCTTGGTTTTTCAAGTTTTACCTTTTTTTGCATGATGTAATATCAGTCTTGATCTTTCAATGTCATTGCAAATTAGCAGTATAGCATGAGGTAGAGTGATGTAAAATTAATTGAATGCTCAAGGTGGTGCCAAGTATGTGTGTAGTTTTCCACCTTCATTAATTACCCGTTACAATGCATTAGTTTTCTTGAATAAAGGTGCAATCATGGTGAATTAGGGTTTGAATCATGAACACCTTGTTTTTTTTCCAAGGTCCATCACTAGAGAAGAATATGGAATGAAAAGCTTGTGTGGCATGCTTGTGTGTCAATTTAATTCTTACAAGGCAAAGGCTTTATGAGGCAAAGCCACTTTGGATGCATGACCGTTGATGATCACAAGGTCTAAATCCTTCGGTACCGGACCTTGGAAGAGTTATCAGGAACCAAGACATTTATCCACCAGGTCCATGAGAACCAAGTGTAAAGAGAGGAATTGGGAATCGGGTTCGAGTAGGACAAAATTATTTAAAAAATTTTGCAGTAGAACCTTTGGTTTCTAAACTCTAGCTAAAGAAATGAAAACTGACCATCAAGCTAACTGATGAAGAAAAAGGACTTGCGCACATTGGGATGATTTACCCTAGTGACAACTTACCAAGCTTGGATTACCAACTGGGTGGGAAACTAGGACTAGCCATGATACAATATCCTTAGCACAACCACATCAACTTTGAGACTCTAGGGTCCAACGAATTGATAAGACTTAAGAAAATAACCACAACACTTTGAATCTAGGAAAGATATGGATTTAGGCAATGACTAGGCAAGCTAAAACAAACTTGCATTTTACCATTTCCTTCAAAAATAGCACACTGAAGCAGGCAAAGGCAAAGGAAAGAAAATAAGGGAAGAAAAAAAGGAGGTCCATATTTTTCCAAGGAGTAAAATGGGGTGTGTTGTGAGACCATAGAACTAGGTCTTTTATTTCCAAAAAACCCCTGAAATAAAGTCTAAAGACCACTCTAATTACCCACTTATGAAAAGTGGAAAAAATTGGAGTTGGTTGGGTGGTTGGGTGGTTGGGAAGTAATGGGTAATTGGTTTCATTTTCCCTTCTATATATTCCTTCTCTTGAAAGGAGAAGGGGATTTTTCTTTCTACCTTGGTCTCTCTTTTTTCTTTTTCCTTATGATTTTTTTTATGCTTTCTCATCTTTTTGGGAAGGAGAACTCTTGGTGAAGAATGGAAGGAACCTAGCTTCAGGAGGAGAGGATTCCACAAGATGTATAATAAATCTTTTGGTAAGATCTTTTCTTGTTAGATCTTTATTTATAAGTAAATGGATGGTTGTGATGCTTTTAATTCATTTGTGAAAATTTGTGTAGAATTCCTTGTGTATATGATTGTAAATTATCTATAGGGATTTTCTTGATTTGGGAATGATTTTTGTGTGCAAATGGTTGTATAGATGAATGTTATGGGGTATGAAATTGTTAAGTGGTCCTTGTGAATAATAGTTATGTGTGTGTGCAAGGGAAGAGATATGTGGCTCTAGAGCTTGGGGGTGGATTGAAATTCAATCCTATGGTTGAGAGGAGAGCCTTGGCCTATGTTGTTTTTTGTGTGTACCTTTCAGGATCAAGCATCAAAAAATTGAATTCTATTGGAGGTTTCACAAGTCAAGCTTAAAACCAAGGAAGATGTGTGGATCTTGAAAGGGGGTTTATGTGCATTTTTTCTTGAATAAATTGTGTGGTTGTGCATATGGGTATATATTGTAAGATTAAGGGAAAAAAAGGAGGGAAATTTAAATTGATTTTTTTGGGGATTTATTTCATATTTTCAAGGCCGGGAAATATATAGATTTCTTGTTGTATTGTGATGTTGTTCATTTTATGAAAGTAAAAATAAATCATGTGGACAAGGGTTAGTGGGAAAAGATGAGCTAGTTGCTATAATAAGTGTATAATATCCATTTAAGTACTTATGTGCAATGTTTAAGAATCATTTCCATACTAAATAAAAAAATAGCTTTTTAAAATAAATCTAATTGGCTTTTTGAGAATCAAAGATATATACTCTAGTAATTAAGTTCATATGGTTTTTGGGAAACAATAATTAATTTCAAGATTGAATAGGTATTTGAATTGTGAGACTACTTGATTCAATTGTCTATACATAAGAAATTATGTTCAATATTAAATCAATTTACTATTATGAAAATGTGAAATATACTTGTATAATATTAAGCAAATAAACATATATTCATATAAAATAAAACTAATCCATATATATATATATATATAAATTACAAAATTATTAACAAATATTTTATATTATAAATAAATCTATCTAATAAATAAATATTAGAATTTAATAGAATCATATAATATATATACTAAAGTATGTATATTAATGTGTTTTTAATAAAAATAGAGAGATTATGGTATTCAAATGAATATAAGTTTCTTTTCGTAAAGAATAGGCTTTAAATAAGGGATCAACCCCGTGGTCAAACACCCTCTATTGAATTCATATTGCGGGCAATGAAATTCTAATAGTAATGAAATTTGAAAATAGAAATTAATATAAAACACATAAAAGATTTCCTTGTTTTTATAGTTACTTTCAAATGAAAAAAATTTTAAGTGATGGATTTGTGTTAAGGAGTATGTAAGTAACTTAGAGAGATGAAACAAACAAATAAAAAGAAATTGTTTGAATATTATTATTTTTTATGTCATAAATAAATAGTGTTTAGAATTAGGAGTTTCAATTTATTGATTTCATTTATTCATATATATTTAGGATTTGTTTCTTTTAGAGAATTTAATTATCTATTTGGTTAATTAGTGGTTTGAACAATATCTTTATTTTATCCAAGAAAATGAATAATTCTATCTATATGAATATGCACTTCAAACAACTTAGCAAAAAGGAGTCTAGGTGTAGTTTAAGTAAAGTTGATAATTTTAATCACCTAAAAGTGATGTAAGGAAAATATTAATTTGGGTGGAATCATAAATTAGAGGAATAAGGTTGCATTTGTAGAATATAACCTTAAGGCTTCTAAATTCATTAAACATAGTTACTAATGAATGTTAACGAATTAAATAGTCATGAGTTAGTGTATATATTTATTGTGTGTGTATATTGAAAATATGTATAATCAATCTTGAGTTGTGAAGTTATTGATTACAC
>CM021103.1:312444622-312472502 GCA_007115665.2 Sequoiadendron giganteum
GTCGACCTAATTGATGTATGAAATATACTTGTATATATAAGATGTTTAAAGTTGTAGAGGGTGCGAGAGTGTGAAAAAAGGTGTGTATGAGATGAAGGATATTGAGAATGTGTGAGCTTAAATGATTTATCAGTTATGAGTAGTGTATTGTAGCAGAATTGTTATGTGACTGCTATGCAAAGTAGTACTTCACATTCAGAGCCTCATTGGAACTAAACACAACACATAAAAGGTACATCCCATCAGTTCATACTCTTGGCAATGAGCCATATCTTTTTGTATCTTGGCGTAGCCATTTCATTTTGTATTCTAGTTGTGAGCCTTCTAAGGATAGTGAGTCCTGGAAATGAACCCTGTAATATTCTATATTCAGATATATTATATTGTGAGCTAATCCTCACCGTGGTTTTTCCCATTTTATATTTTCTACGTAAAACTTTGGTGTGATGTATTTTGTGGTGTTATATTTATTTCAATGCCTTCAATTTGGTTTGCAATCATATGTGCTTTAATAATTGGGTGGTTTACAGCTGAATGGTTTAACAAAATACTGATTCACCCCCCTTCAGTATTCCAAACAATCAACAATATTATCACTGATCATCTTAGCCCAGTCAAATTTGATTTCCCCCCTCAGTATTTCCTCAATAAAGGAGTACATTCATTCTTTGAACATGCTAGAAGTGGGGAGCCCTACAATTATTCTTAGAAAAGTTACTATCATTTACTTCTTCAACAAAGTCACTCTTACACAACTTCTTAGGGAGCTTCCCAGCACTTGGGTGAGGATTATGTATCAACTTCTTATTAATGACTTGAAGGAAGATCATAGTTTTTATTTCCTAGACCATAAGGGTGCACTCTTTAGTGACTACCTCCATTTGGGAGAATGAATGAATATCGAACACTCTTACAATAGATGGGGTCGACAAGTTTGCCACCACCCTTCCCTTTTTTGTTACTATTCTTTGAGAATCCTTGTGATAGAACTCTCAAAAACCATGAATGAGTTCCAGACTAATCAATGATGGTGGAAAACTTGTTACATGTGCAATACCTCTTTGTTTGATCTTCCTTGAAAGGTTAGTTTTTGGAGCGGTGAGGTGTGTTATCCGAATTCATCAATGTTTATATGCTTAAGGTCTATGTCATATATCTTGTCCCATGTGGATGCAATCTTATAGGTTACTTCAACACCATGTAACTCGTACTTCATCTTTGCTTACTTTTCCATTTTATTGGTCTTTCCCACTTTTTCAACTCTTTTCATATATCCTACAAAATGTCGCGTAATGAGTAGTGTCGATCAAGCATTGAAATGTGGTTAGTATGAAAAAAAAAATGCATCAATCATGATCAATCACCATAAAATATCAAATTTCATAGATAAACCATTAAATTTGGAAAATTAATGCATTTTCTGATAGTTTGCAAGTTTCAAGTTACTACGGGCCATCACATTGCTCAATCCATCATGTTGTAGGCCAGAGTAATGTGGGCCATCATGGTGTGAATACCAAATGATCCAGCTTTGTGGCAATGGAAACCTACAAATAACATCTTGCATAACGTTTTTGTAAGATCTGAATTACCTAGTCATTAAATACTTGCCTATTTTGAGCACATGGGAAATAAATAATGAATATGCCAATGCTCAATACTTAGTGTTTTTATTCAATTTTGGCTTATGCAGAAAAGTCTCTTGTGGCTATCAACAGTGTAGAATTTGATGATGTTTATGCCACAATGTCTGGTGTGTCTCAGTGGAATCCCATGGGAGGATTCCCATGTGGAAATTCTTGCAAGTTGAATTCTAAGGTTCCCAAGTCTTTCAAGTTTCAAAGGTCCTCAAGGTTCACAATTTTTATTACTTAGCAATTTTAACCAGTCAACTTGGTGCTTGTGGGAAATGATAATGTGTAATCTAAGGGTGTTTATGCCATAGGTTTCAAAAAAACATGAATGGATTCCCGCAATGGAAATCCCATGAGGAATTTCTGCAAAGCGAAGGGACATAGCAAAATTTTGATTAAGGTGCAAGCGGGAAATAAATTTATGAAAATTGTTCATGGCTAAGCCATTGAGTTGGTGGGATCAAAATGAAATCTCGTGAAGGGATCCTCAAGGTGGAAAATAGAGTTTAAAGCCATTCTTGTGAGAAAGTGTTGAAAAACACTAAAAAACTCATAAATTACACCACAACATTGATGATGAAGAAGATCCATAGTTCATTCAACCTAAAACTTGATTCATTTAATCGATAAATTACAACTTGTAGGTTGTGATGATGAATCATACTTGGATGTGGTAGGGATGTGGTGAAAAGAAGCAATCTATGACCGATCCAATTGCTTAATCACCATAGTCAATCTGAGCACTTATATTCGAAAATGAGTAGGGTAAACATGAATTAAAAAACCCTCCTATTTATAGGTAACTCATAATTAATGTAGTCATAAATGTGAAGAAACACCTCACAATTTGAGCAAACCTTAATTATGAAAACTTACGGGTTGAAAGACAAGGCAATGTGGGAAAGATGAATGTGGATGCCACTTGGATGCAAAACACTAGAATGTAGGATTCAAGAGAATGCAGGCTGAATATTTACGAAATCCAAGGGATATGGCATCACAACTTTGGAATTTTGTAGATGAAATTCTATAGATGACATCCCGTAAAGAATTGTATGCAAACAAATGAAACCCCCACATCCACCCTATGGAATCCCACAAAGGAAATTCCATAAGGCAAAACCCACATTCAAACATAATTAAATTTTAAGCTTTTCAAAGGGGCATCGATATTTTGAAAGCAATGCAAGACAAGGAGCAAAAAGTGAAGGCGAAAATAAAAACCAAACCAATCTAAGAAAAACTATTGCAAAAAAAAACATAAAATAAAAGGGGGTCCTCATTTTATAGGGCGTGTGTGCAAAATTTACAAGTAGGATGTCAATGAATGAATTAAAATAAAAACCACCTTTTTCTCTGAAGGATAGAAGAGGGGAAAATAACTTGTAACCCACCCAACAATTAAACCCCATGAAAAACCCACTCACACAAAGTGAAAGTGCAATGTCTCCTTCCAAGACTAGTCCAACTATTCATACAAAGGTTGCAACATGTTCCCAGATTGATAGACAACCACATGATCTTAATGGTTGGACAAAACCCAACAAAAAATGTAAATCAAAGAAGGTAGATGTTGGTGTTGAAACCAAGGTAGATAAACCCTCCCAAAGGAAAAAAAGGCATAGGGAAACTACAAAGGATATAGCTACTATAAAATAAAGGATGCTAGAAACATCCTCAAAGAAGATACCTAAATGAAGTTCCTATCTTGAAATATTACAGGGGTAAATATCCCACACAAACAGTTGGCTTTAAAAAATTGCATCTTAGAGTATAAGATTAGCATACTTGTATTAAAAGAAGTTAAGATGAATAAGTATAACTTTGAAACCAATGCTAAGAATATATGGCCTTTTGCCCATTTTTTGATTAGTGAGGCTACTAAAGCCTCAGGTGGTCTACTTACAATGTGGAATCCAAATAGATTGAGTGGATCCCTTTTCCTCCAATCTAAACATTGCTTGGGTGTTCAATTCTCAATTGTCAATCTATCTTAGAACTTCCTAAATATATATGCCCCCAACATGAGATGCTAGAAAAACTCTATGGCTCAAGCTAAGTAGCTTGATTCTTAGCAATAAGGAGGCATGTTTGATTCTTGTGGGGGACCTCAACTCCCATCCCTACCCTTCTGAAAAATGTGGAGGCTTGATTGACTACACTGATAGCATGGAAGACTTGGCTAACTTTTTGAATGTTTTTGGGCTTATTGGTTTTGACCTTCAAGGCTAGATTTTCACCTAGATAAATAGGAGATTTGGTGAAAATATTATCCAGGTCAGACTTGATATATTTTTGACCTCCCCTAGCCGAGTCACCCTACATAATCGCAACCTCCTTCCCTACCTAGGATGGTTTCTCTTTATAACCCTCTCCTATTGAGCTGAGAAAACACTACAAAAAGTGGTCCTTTCCCCCTCAAGTATGAGATTATATGAAAAAATCACCCTAACTTCAAAGATAGGACATCCAATTGGCGGAACATTCCTATTTAGGGATCTACAATGTACCACATGAGCTAGAAACTAAATAATATTAAAAATAAGGTGGAAGGTTGGAACAAGTGGGTCTTTAAGGATGTGTTTCATTAAAAGTGTGATATATTTACTAACCTCAAAGATATTCATATGAAAATGGCTAATGGTGATGTGAGTGAACCAACCTACCAACTTGAGAAATAATACTGCCTTGATTGGTCCAAACTGCTCATTTTGGAAGAAATATTCTGGAAATAGAAATCCAATATCTAATGGCTAAAAGGAGATCAAAATTCTATTTTTTTCACCTCTCTACCCTAAAACATAGGAAAAGGAATCATATCACCAAGCTTATAGATGAAAATGGTTTGGAAGGCACTAAAAGGGAATATATTGGGTGAATTGCTTCGAAGTACTTTCAACACTCCTTTCTGGAATCCACTACTAACCATTATGTAGAGTTGGAAGAATAGTTGTTGGAAAACACCCCTATGGCCATAATTGGTGATGATAATACTACCATCCTTATGCTTGTTACTCAAGAATAATCAAGATTTGCAACTTTCAACTTGAGGTCTTTCAAAGCTCTTGGCCTAGATTGGTTCCCCATGACCTTCTTCTAGGATTTCTAGGACATTATGGGGGAAGATGTATTCCTAACCGTCAAATATTTTTTTAAATCTAGTAGTTTACTAAAGCAACTAAACAACAAATTTATTTCTTTTATTCCTAAAAATTTAGATTTTGTAACCATGGTTGACTTCAGACCCATAAGCTTATGTAATACCATCTATAAAATCTTCTCCAAACTTCTTGTCAACAAATTGAAACTCTTCCTAGTGAAAATATTTAGCCCTTGTCAGAAAGGATTTATCCTTGGTCATCAAATCTTGTATGTAACTATCTCCACTCATGAAATCATTCATTATATGGATAGAAGTAACAATATTGGTATGGCCTTTAAACTTGATATCTCAAAAGCATATGACAAAATATCATGGAAGTTTCTCCTAAAATTAATTGCTAAGTTTGGCTTCAATCGGTCTATTTAAGCCTCCTCAAAGAATGTATATCGATATGATCAAGTATTATATTATTTTTAATGGTGTGCCTCATGGATTCTTCTATGTAGGAAAAGGGATTAGGCAATGGGACCCCCTATCCCCTTACCTATTCATTATGATGGTAGATTTTTAAGCAATATTATCTTTAAACTTCTTCATAAGAGTACTATCATGGGGATTAAGTCTGAAACCTCTTTGGACCCCTTAAATATCCAACAATTTTCATATGAACTACCCTCTTTGGGAAATCCTCAGTTGTTGAATCTAGGAAATGGAAAACATGTCTCAATAACTACGTTTCTATTTCTAGCCAATGCATAAATTAAAAGAAAAGTAGATTATACTTCTTTAACACCACTCAGGCTTTACAAACCAAGGTGACCGTTATCCTTGGCTATGATAGTTCCCCTCTCCTTGTTGCCCATCCAAGTCTACCTCTAATAGTAAAATATTTCACCCCTAAATTTTGGATTTTTGTGTTCAAAAGGCTACAAAAAAGCTTGATAGTTGGAAAGGTTCAATATTGAGTCATGTGAGAAAATTGTAACCCCTTACTACTGATCTTGAGGTTATACGTGTTTATTTCCTCTCCTTACTAAAAATTCCTAGATACATAGCATAAAAGTTAGAAATAATTTAAAGGACTTTCCTCTGGTCTAGTATGGAGGAAAAGAAAAATTTGGTATTGCTTAGCTAGGATAAGGTATACCTTCCTAAAACTAGTGGTGTTCTTGGAATTAGAAAAATTCAAACTAGCAATAAATATTTTCTAGCTAAGATTTGTTGGGACCTTTTGAGGAACACTAAGGATTTGTGTACTACTCTCAATGACAAAGACCTAAAAAAATCCCCTTTATCAAGAGAATTTCCACCTCTGAACACCCACATGGGTCTTTAATTTGGAATAACGTTCTTAAATCTAAGTAGTTGCTACATGGTGGCCTAAAATGGGAATTGGGGAAGGTTGCAAGATAAAGTTTTGGGAAGATTCATGGATCTTGGGTCAACCCCTAAACCAAATTGTGTTTAAGGATCTTCAGGTTCATGCCTCAAATTAATTTGGTAGTAGATTTTTTGATTACTTCATTGGATGCTCGAGTTCCCAAAAATGGAAAATCTTGAGATATGTTGCCACAATAATCAAGGGTTAAGGAATAAAGCTTGTTCCCTCCAAAAATCCCTTTCCTTAACTAGAATCCCTATGTTCCAAAATGAGGATATCTTCTTTTGTGCCAAACAGAGTAAAGGCAACTTAATGACCAGATCAAATTACATTCAATTGTCAAAGCATGGTCCCTATGGGGGGTTATGGCAACAAATTTGGAATCGACACCTAATACACAATATTAACTTCTTTTGGTGGATAACTGTCCACAACAAAATCTTAACCTAGGATAATCTAAGAAAGAGGATTCTAAATTCCTAATATATGTACTTTATGTAAAATGAATGAGGAATCAGTGCCACATTTACTATTACACTACTCCTTTGTTGAGGTGTGGGGCTATGCTCTACAGAATCTGCTAGTCAATGAATGACAGTATCAAAAGTCTGGTGGAAAATTGGATCTTCACTTTCTCTCACCCCCTATTGAGGGAGATTTAGTGAGATGCCCCCCTAACAATTATTTGGAGCATTTGAAAGGAGAGGAATAATATGATATTCTATAATGAAGAAAAGAGTCCCAAAGAGTTTTTTGGTTTTTGTTCCAGGCTACTAAATGAGAATGTTTCTTCGAACAAATGGAAAACCTTGGGTAGGCCCCCTAGTAATTTGACATTAATTTTGCCCGTAAATAGGGACTATATTTGGACCTGAACTTCTTTGACAACTTTAAAATTATGGTAAGATAGTACCAAATGGAAAACTCCACCGTTGTGTTGGTCAAAACTCAACTTTGATGGGGATGTAAAAGGAAAACCTAGACCAGCTAGTATGGGGGGCATAATAATAAATTTTGATGGCAAGTTTATTGTTGGTTTTGTTGGTGATATTGGGAAACAACCTTCTATGATAGTTGAAGCTATGGCTATGTTTGTGGGAATCAAAAATATCTTTTTGTTAGAAATCAAAGTACTCAAGTGGAAGGGGAATCTAAAACTATCATAGATGTTGTTGTTGAAAACATAGAAGAGCTGAGAGGGGGGTGAATCAACATATATTAAAATTTAACCATTTACATTTACCGATTAAATATCACATCACATTAATTGAAATAAATACATAAATGAAAAATATGCACCACACAAGGACACCAATATTTTTTCGTGAAAAACCCAATGAGGGAAAAACCGTGGTGAGAGTTAAATCACAATATATGAAGCTCATTGCTTACAATAATTACAATGATGTTTAAGGATAATTTCCTTAGGACTTGTAGAATAAGGCACACAACATTAGGGTAAGATAAGACCTGCTAAGACTCACTATCTCAAAGCAGGATCCATAAAAATTATAATGAAAAAGATGAACATGAACTACTATGAAGAAGCATCCAACATATTTTGATGTTATAGTCCCCTTTTCACATAATCTAAACCATCATATTGATTTCACACACTTCATCTTCAACATACTACTCAAATCACAATTATTTGTACCTTACTTCACAAATGAATTTTTTCTTCTATAAATATTCTCTACAAAAACACACAACTCTCATTAGGTCAACTCCAAGATGACTTTTAAATGAAACAACTGATACAACATAGTTCATCTTCAATACCATGTATCATGAGGAGAAAAAGATTTGCAGATCAAAAGATCACGTAATATGGATCAAACTCATCATAACACATTTTTTAAGGAAAAATATATTAGTTGAGATTAAGTGTATATGAAGGAAATAATCTTGTTGACCCAAACCACATCAACACCATCAAAAATACCAACTGTTCAACATTGCACCACTAGGGAGAAACCAAAACCTTCATGCAAACCAAGATGCAATAATTGCAGTCCATGCACAATATCTCTTCAACCTTTTCCTAATTTTTTTAATCATCATATACTAGCGCAATTGAAGAAACCCACTGAATACACAATAATGGAGCATTTCAAACAAACTATAACAACATATCATTTGAAAACTGATCTTATGGGCCACCAAAATGCCAAATACTAAAAATTAGTGTGCATTTAACATTATTGATCATGTCTTAAAAATTGCAAGGCCATCACTTCACTTTCATAAGAATGTGGAAAATTCTAAGATGCCTTTATCAGCACATTATTCTTCCAAAGTATAGACCAAAACTTTATCACTTATAAATCTCATTGTAGAAGGTGTAATAACTTGAATTATTGGATAACTTAACTTCACATCTTGACCATCTTATATTCTAAACAACAAGAAAAAATCTTGCACTACATAGGGATACTAACCAAAATACCATGACTCTGTCATAGAGTATGTGCTATGACTACATCAACAATTTTTTTACAACATATCTCCATGTGTGTTACACAAAACGAGAATTATATCAAGGTAGGAATGCCAAAAAAGTGTACCAACCTCTGCATCACACATAGACAACAAAAAAATCATCATTCATTCATCTAACTACATTACTAACTATATCACCAAATGTCTTAGCACTTGCACTGTCTCTGAAGTATATACAAAATTTATGCAGCACACTTGACATCAATGACAACACATCTTGAGTTGAAATCAATGACAACACATCTTAATTTGACATCAATGACAACACATATTGTCAAAAATATCCCCCTTTGTCATTTATGTTAACACACATTTATCTACAAGTCTCCTCTCCCCCTTTGACATCAAGGGAAAAAGGAATGATATATTCTATTTGTGACAACCCAAAAATGTATAAACTCCCCCTTACTATATGATTTCTATAAACAATACTCCCCTTGAGATGGAGATGCCCAAAATTGATGCTAAGTACAAATTATTTTCAATCAAAAAGATATTGTAGTTCTCCACAAAATTTTACAAAGATAAAATTATTGTATTTACACCTTCAAAACTTCTTTATATTCTTGTAAATTACCTTAAGTTGTTTTAGAGTTTCCACCCAATTTTCTTTTACTGAGGTGAGAATGTGATTCTGACATTCAAACTACATACATAAGTCCTCGGCCTCATCTACACTTTCTGGAGCTTTCATTTTTTGCCCAAATTTGTCAGCTTCATCAAGCAATATAGATAATGAAGCAAGTCTAAGGTTTATTGATTCCCTAAAGTAATAATACTCAACCAATTAAGTAACCTTTGAATCAATGGAGTCAATCCGACCTTTGATGTTCTTGGTGGAGCTTGGCCATTTCAAACAAAATTGATAGTGTAGTGACTTCATCAACACAACTCTTGAATATTTTCAAATTTTCTTGAAATTTATTGTGTGCCCTAGCACATCAGTCAACCATTCTCTTATTAGTTACCTTTCTCAAAGCCTCTTTCTCTACCTTTTTCTCAATGTGTGAGGAATGATCCTTAAAATAATCCATTAAAAACTTCAAATTTTTTTCTAGAGGCAAGGAAGAATATATGTCCACCTTAGGTAAACCTTCTTGAATGATCTTCACACCATCATCAATAAATTCAATCTTTTTCATTTTTGTAAAATCTCCTTCCTTGTAGAAGCATGTAGAATATCTCCAAGTTGTAATTTGTGAAGGGGAGAAATGTTTGACAAGTCAACTTTCCCTTCATGAGTAGGGATTTGTAGAAGTTGGGGTGTGACCATAGGTTGAAACTACATATACATCCCTAGAAGATCCTTGAAAGAATTTGAAGATGAAGATCCTTGACCAATATCCATAGAAACATCTTGCTTCTCAACTTTATTTTCTTTTGTATCCTAATCATTCTCAATATTATCACTTCTTGAATTCTCCAAAGGGGGAATATTATGTTCCTTACTAGAAATAGTTTTCCCCGGAGAAGAGATACTCACATTACCTTTATCTTTTGTACCTTGTGCACCAATATTCTCAAGAGGAGCAGTCTCCTCATTCTACATATATTTTTTATCCTTTTCCTCTTCTTCTTCTCTTTCCATCTACATACTGGAGAAACCTTGAAGTTCAGATCGTCCTTGACCAAGTATAATTTCCTCATTTAGATTTTCTGGTGTAGGCATGGTTTCAATTTTTTGTTCATCTGAAGGCACTTGTGCACTTATTTCAACATCAGTATAATGTATTTCTAGAGGTGCTTGTGAATCAATATCACCTTAGCCTTCTTCATTTCTTCAAGAATTTTGGTTGTCTTTTCTTTTGTTTCTTTCTCCATCCTTTCTATCTCTTCTTTATCGTTCACGATTAGAGTGTTTATCTTTTGTTTGATTCTAAATTCTTGTACTTGATACTAAGATAATTTGACACTTTCTTCATGATAAATACATATACCAACCTTCTTTGATGCTTTTTGCCTCATCTTGGCTTTTTCTACAACAACTTCATTACTTTTGTTCCTTAGTACATCTGCCAAACTTGCAGGAAGTTGATCAATAATTTCATTTAGATCCATATTAAAGTTGTTCATATACATAAATATTGACTTTTCAATTGTGGTTCTATCAATAGGGGACATCTCATCATAAAGGGAAACAAATTATTTCAATGCATAATTTGCTATATAATTGCTTTGATAGTAGCCTCAAGCTATAGAGGCACATGTTCAAGTGTTTTTGGAGGAGCCTTCTTTGTTTTCTTTACTTCTTCCTTTACTTATTCTTTATATGTTTCTTCTTATCCTTGACTTGTTCTCTTCTTCCTTCTCCTCAATACATAATATTTCATTTCTTCATCATCATCTTCCTCATCATCATCTACATTCACCAGATTAATCCTCCCCCTTTTTTCCATCAATTTAGTTCTTAGCTTCTTCCTTTTTTCTATCTTTTTTTTTGTTGGTATTTTAGTTGCAATGCTTCTTCTGTTGGGAGCTGTTTGAGAAAGTCTAGAAGTTGTGACAGTGGAAAAGGTAGATCTACTTGTCCTTCTAGCAGTAGAGGCTTGATATACTTTTGCAGGACCCTCAGGAGATCCAAACATATTTTTCAACTCAAACATCATCTTTCCCACACTCTTCTCCACCTTTTATTCTACCTTTTTCTTGATTTTCTTGTTGGTTATTTCATAATATGTCCCAAACCTCTCAACAATGGGATCCTTAAGTTTGTTGAAAAATATGTTAGTATGTGCAGCCTAGAGATGTTCAGAGACCTAATAGGACAACTTTTTTATCCATGAGATTCTTAGCTCAACCACTTCCATTTAGAAATTGTCTTTATCTACCATAAAAGTAATTTCATTCTTATATCTTTCCACAAATTGTGAGGGTATCCTATCCCTCTTCTTCATTTCATTTTGAAATGTTTTGAAGAAATCCCAAAATATTGTGTCAAATTTTTTAGTATCTAGAAAGCTACACATGTGATCCCTAATCTAATGTGCAACATGATTTTTCTTTCCTCGGACCACATGCTTCAATCCAATAATTTACCTTAAGAAATATAACATAAGACAAATAATCAAAGTGTCATACCATAAATTATAGTGTGAACCCTTGGTTTTCTGCAAATTTTCTAGCAATTGTTATTGCAAAAGCTCACAAAGTTCATAATATTTTCCTTCCTTCACCATTCGATAATGAAATGGTGGTGGTGGTAGAAGACCCTTATTTGTTTGCATAGTAAAGCTTATATTTAATGTCCATCATGGCATACCAAACCCCTAGGTCAGAAATTTCATCCAAAGTTCACATTCTTTTGTCGAATTTAGCTTTGGTAAGCTTCATAATTTCTTCATTCTCCACGAGCTTCCATGCTAGAATAGGTCTAGAGGAGCACGATCCACTCACAACCCTAATGGATACCTTTGTGATTAGGTGGGGCTGATCAAGCCAAAATATGTCTTCATGAATCTAACTCAAGGTAATTTTGATCCTTTCATCTTTGAAGCAAAAATTAGGGAAACCCTTCCACACATCTAAACCCTTTGCTTTCATATTTTCATATTCCATTTTGAGCTGAAAATCATCATGCAAGAGACGATTGTACCTAAACTCTTCCATCTTCATATGATTGAACTCACTCAACTAGGAGTGAATATAGATTTGGATGTCTTCAAAGTGAATCACATTGATTGAAACATGAGAGAATGCTCCATCTTTGATGGTCACATTAGATATGTATGAATATTTATTAAATTTTGGCCTTGTCTTCTCAACAACATCAATGAAAATTGGCATAGCTATCATAGCGCTTCCAAAATACTAAGAAAACCAAATAAATACCTTTGAATTACTGTCCTTAGGTTTTGCACACATATTGTTGAAAACCTTCTTCACTTCCTTAGCTCTTACATATACTTGATATCTTTCAAATGAAATAAATTTTGATAAAATAGGAACTAAATATGCTTCACACCAACCCTAGATTCTCTGCATTAAATATAATTCTTTGTACATGACACTAGCATCTTTTCATCATTCGATAAGATCCATAATCTTTTAGCACACTTCTGTAGAGAGCGTATTTTCCATAGAACCTTGAGAAAACATATCCATGTCACCAATAACCATTATGTTGAAGTCTTTAGCATCTAATACTTTACAAAGGTTTAAAATAATTGCAATTGTAACTCCCTCTACACCAATAATTTATTTTAAATTATTAGAGGATCCATTTGCACCAGAATGAGGCATAGATTCATTTTTTGTTTCACTTTCTTCCTTCTCCTGTCATACTTTGTTTGTTTCCTTCTTTTGTTGACCAGTATCAAATTTCTTTTGAGGAGCAAAAGATCTTGCATTCTTTCCATTGCAGAACTTTGCAATATGTCTTGGTTTATTGAAATTGTAGTAGGTGATACTAGCTTGCAAAGAATAATTACTTCTCATATTGGATTTTCAATCAACAACCCTATGGTCAAACTTGTTACATGTGTAGCAATAACCATAGAAGTATTGAGAAGTCATAGAATTAATATTCATTATTTTAATTTTGCATTCATTAGACTTATGACCAAGTTTATTGCAAGCGTGGAAGTGACCATAAAATGATTGAGAGTTCATAGTATTGTACCTTGGAGGCCTAAATGAATTTTGACTCATATTGCTTCTACACTCAACTACCTTATGACCAAACTTATTACAAGCATAAAAATTACCATTGAACCTGATAGGAGCATTTTGTTTATAGGTAGGATTTTTTATGTTCCTTTTCTTATTCTAGAAAGGAATGAATCCTCCTTTCTTGTTGTCTTGATTTGTCTTTGCATCTCTGGAGGATGTCTCCTTAGGTTTTTCAATGTCTACTTTCTCCTCCCTTGCTTCAGGCATTCCTTCTGCTTTGAAATTATCATGCAGGTTTGTAGATGCATTGCTCATAGGACTTTTCCCTTTTTCAAAACCAGGTCCAAATTTCTCTTTAAATAGTTTTTGAGAGTTAATTAACTCATCAAGAATTTCAGAACCTCTAATTTAGACCCTTGTCTATTTTCTCTTTTCTTTTTCAAGTTCTTTTCTCAGAGACAATCTCTTCCTCAAGTTTTGAGAATTTGATAGTTTTATCATTGAGCTTAGTATTCGAAAAATCTTCAATCCTCTTGCCTTCTTCAAATTTAACTTTCAAATCAGATATCACAACTTCTTCTTTGATTTTAATCTCACATTCATTTCCTCCTTCTATTTGAGCTTTTAGTTTGCCAATTTCTCCTTTTGATTCTTTAGCTTTTTCCCTCAATTTGTCAATTGTCTCCTTTGGTTTTTCAAGTATGCACTCATATTTGATATTTTATAATCTTGCTTCATCCAGATCTTCAAGATCAATCTGAAATTCTCCTTCAAATATTTTTCACAATCATTTGGATTGATGTCCCAACCTTTAGGTTCCATTAACTCCAGATTTGGTTCTAGAATAAACATACCATTGATCTTCTCTATTGACCCCATGTGTTTAAGAGTAGGATCAACCTCAACTATTAATATTATCAAAGGCACTTGGATTTTATACCAATTTTTGAACACACAATAGAGCTAAGAGGGGGGTGAATCAACATATATTAATACTTAACCATTTCCATTTTCAAATTAAATATCACATCACATTGACTAAAATAACTACAAAAATGAAAAACATGCACCACACAAGGACATGAAGATATTTACATGGAAAACCCAATGAGGGAAAAACCATGGTGAGAGTTAGCTCACAATATATGAAGCTCATTTCTTACAAGAATAACAATGATGTTTAAGGCTCACTACCTTAGGACCTATAAAATAAGGCATACAACCTTAGGGAAAGATACCAAGACCTAATGAGACTCGCTATCTCAAAGAAGGATACATAATAGTTATAATGGAAAATATGAACATGAAATGTTGGGAAGAAGCATCCAATATATGTTGATGTTGTAGTCCCTTTTTCACACAATCTAAACCATCATATGGATTTCACACATTTCATCTTCAACATATTGCTCAAATCACAATTTGGACCTTACTTCAAAAATTATTTTTTTCTTCTATAAATATCCTCTGTAACAATACACAACTCTCATTATGTCAACTCCAAGATGAATTTTAAATGAAACAAATGATACAACATAGGTTAGCTTCAATCCCATGTATCATGAGGAGGAAAAGAGTTACAAACCAAAACATGGCATAATATGGCTCAAACTCATCATAACAAAATTTCCAAGGAAAAATTAATTAATCGGGATCAACCACAAATGAAGGAAACAAGCACGTCGACCCAAATCACATCAACACCACTAAAACTGCCAACTATTCAACTTTGCACCACTAGGGATAAAACAAAACCTTCATGTAGACCAAGATGCAAGCATTGTAGTCCATGCACAATATCTCTTCAACCTTTCTTGGAACGTCTGATCATCATATGATATCCCAATTGAAGAAAACCACTAAATACATAGGAATAGAGCATTTCCAGCCAAACTATAGCAAACTATCATTTGAAAATTGATCTTGCAGACCACCAAAACATCAGATGTTGTAAAGTAGTGTGCATTTAAAATTATTGATTATGTTTTCAAAATCGAAATTCCATCACTTCACTTCCAAAAAAATGTGGGGCATTCCAGCACACCTTTATTAACACATTATTCTACAAGATTACCTACTAGAACTCTGTCGCTTATAACTTTCATTATAGAAGGTGTAATGAATTGAATTCTTGTATATTACACCTTCACATCTTGACCATCTTATATTCTAAACCGCAAGACAAAATCTTGCACTATGGAGGGATGTTGACCAAAATACCATGGCTTTGTCATAGAGTATGCACTGTGACTGCCTTAATAAAACTTTTGCAACATATCTCCATGTGCAGTACACAAAACAGGGATGATATAAAGGTAGGAATATAGAATAGGTATACCAACTTGTGCATCACACATAGACAACAAACCAATCACCATTATTTTATCTAACTTCATTGCTAACTATATCAACAGATGTCTTAGAACTTGCACTATATCCATAGTATATACAAACTTCATGACAAACACTTGACATCAATGACAACACATTTTTCCAATAGTTTAAAGGCATAATAGGATTGTCTTATTATGTTATTATCTTTGATATTTAGAATATCATTGAATTTTGAGAGCATAAATATTTTTCATATCTATAGAGAAGGTAATAGGGTGGTGGGTACCATGGTAAACTTAGGGATATCCTTGGATCCAACTATATATTGGAGAGACTACACAGGTCTTCCAATGAAAGTTAAATATTTAATCCTACATGATCAAAATACCAACATCCAACATGGTGAGTGCTTGAATATAATTCTTAAGTGTAATATTTTTACTTCTATCGAATTCCCTAATCTAATAGGTAAGTTAATGTGGAATGGGGTTTTAAAAAAAAAGAATGAACATGTGCAACTTGAGGCCGACTATCTTAATTCTTGGCTTGCATGGGGATCCTTTTACTAATCTTAATTTGATCATCATTCGCTTTAGTGGGAAGGAGAAAAATTAGGAAACCCATGTTTCGAGGTTGATGATGATTATTCACAATTCAAATTTTGCATGTTAGGTTATGATTGTCAACCCTCCTCATACAATGTCCTTGGATAATTTTAAGATATGCTACTACAAAGACAGGTATATAGAAAGGACTATTGGCACACAGGGAATTGTAACCACATTTAATCATTGACAAAAAAAGTCTTGATGAGTCATGATAATGTCCTATTTCCTTGCTTAAGTCACATACTTTTATCTTTATTTTTTTCTAAACTCGGACATTACTAGGCCTTTTATATAACCTTAAGAAATTTAAGCATTTGAAGTTGAAACATGTTATATTAATATGTATGTGTATGATTTATGAATATTCACGAGTTTAGTAGGATTTTATGTTTAATTAGTTAAACAATGAAAATACCTTGAAGAATAAAGACTAAAATTTGGAGCAAGAAACTTGTTAACCCGCAACAATGGGCTTATCAACCCATAGCATAAGGATTACAATTTGATACAAAGGAGTCAATCTATTGTAGCGTGATCTTTTTTAGAAAAAGAAGGAGGTCATTTAAGGGTCAGATCATGGATGGTTGAGCATCACTCTTATTTTTTAATAAGACAAGCAAGAGAAGAAGTTTGTTCCCAATAGGAATATGAATTATAACAAAAATTGCTCTGCCTAGGCATATTTTCTATTATAATGGTTAATATTGTTTGAGTACAAAGTCCTTGTTTGATTTATACTCTCTTATTCTGATAGATATTATTTTTGTTTTAAAAACTTAGTCCTCTTCTTGTTCTTGAGAAAGAGTTGACATCTATTTTAATTTTATTTTTCAGTTGACAAATAATTGGACTCCCTCACTAACCCTATATAGCAGGGTACCATATCGAGGAGAAGATCTAGATAATATAGGTGTTATATTGAATAATATTTCTTGTTAGATTGTGTGTGTAGTGAAAATATTAACTCTAAAAATGCAAAAAAACTAAGTAAATGCAATGAGAAAAGAGACACAACAACAACTCAAGATTAGGCTACATTGAACACAAACAAAAGGAAGATAAAAAAAAGTGATTATACCTTCTATTCGTGTTGATCCTTGGTTGGCCCTTGATAATATTGTTGATGTGTGCTCTTTGGATGGTAAGCTTGTAATGATGGTGGTTGAAGGATTAATGGTGGGGGGTGAGTGCAATGATGGCTACTAGAATGCAAATGCAAGTGCTAAATTCTACAATAAATGGCTTCAAGTGCTTAAATGTCTTGAGAACATAAGTGTGATAATGAATGCATAAAATTCATAAGGTCCCTTTAATGAATGAAAAAGGGAGCTATTTATAGAAGAAATTGAATCCTCTAGAGGATTCAACGGTCAAGATTGAGCCATCATGGCCAAGATGGAGGGCTATGGTGAGTTGAGGACTCACAAGCCCTCGCATCTTGCCATGTGGCAAATGAAGTGTCCAAAGGAAATGCTGAGATGGAAAGGGTACAAGTGATGTGGAACAACCCATTTGGTCCCAAGGTACTTGCAAGTACCTTGGGATTGAAGATGATTTCCCACAAAAAGGGATTCTTTGTCCCTAAGTGGGGCTAAAAGTGACAAGTGAGGACTTTTAGATAGTCCACTCTTGTCACCATGGGGACTGGAGAAGGCATTGGAGGAATAAAAGTGAATTTAAAATTCACAATCTTGGGAGAGACCCATGGATAATACAAAGTCTTCCAAAAGGAGGTCTTTGTCCATGTGCATGAGGTGACCTTTAAGAGGTCATGGGGAAGACAAATGCATGGGGGGAATATGTGTGAATTTTTAATTCACATGGGGAAGTGATCAACCCAAAAAAGGTAAGTACCAAGAAAGGTTGACTTAAGGACATGCTAGAAGAGGTAAGTGATTAGGATTAGGATTGTGCAAATAGGCGATTAGGAAAATTAATGATTATTAGAGGCAAGTGGCTAAATATGGAGGACATGACATTAATCCTAATTAAGGATATGCACATCTTAATGAAAGATTAATTAGATTAACCTAGATTAGTGGAAAGGTTATGGAGGATGGGACAAGGAGAGAGAAATAATGATATAAAAATTGAAAAGGATAATTGACTAAATTAAATAAATTGATTTATTTATTTAATTTAGAGGGGAAATGGTAAAGGATAAAGTATTTAATTAAATACTTTTGACAACCTTAGGGAAAGGAATAATATTAATTAAATGTGTCATTTGATTAATATGGACATATTAGATGAATAAATGATGGGATTATGACCATATGGAAGTGGTCAAATTTAAGTGTCAACATTTTTCCCCTCTTCAAAATATTGTTAGAATAACAATGTTTTGAAGAAAAAGATGCCCCATCATGGGAGAGGTTATGTGAATTGTTCAAATTGAGGGGAGTGAAGGGATATGCCCCAATTATGTAGGGGAAATGATGAAGGAGGAGGTATGGATGGATTTGTTAGGGTATGCCCCCTCAAGAGGGCAATAGGGGAAGAAAAAGGAGCCCTGAATGACTTCTTGATATGAAGAAACAAAAGGTATCATTGGATAGAGCTCAAAAAACCATGAAGAATGACTTTTGAACGGAGTCAAACAGACACATAGGGCACAAATGGCAGCCCCAAGAAATTGGAGGATTAATCGACGGAGAAAAAGGTTAAATAGAGGGAAAAAAATACCCTTTATTATAAAAAGGAGGGAAGGTTTAAATAGTAATTTTAGAGTTATTATTCCTCATTTGGACAATTGGAAGTTGAGAGAGAGAGGAGAGAAGATTCCAAAAGATTACGATGATGACATCATCCACCGAGGGGACGAGGTGCGAAGTTGCTATGTCGAGCGTACTGTCCTACGCCAGGTTAGGCTCAAAACCCTTTTTGTGATTTCTAGTAGTTTTTGATGTATTTTTAAGTGTTTATGCTAGTTATACATATGGGTTTGGGGATAGGAGTAGGGAGGAAAAATGGGTAGAAGACAAAAATTAATTTCATCTAGCAGGTTGGGAGAAACGTCAAATAATGACGGGGATGAAAAATAAGGGTTTAGGAAGAAAACTCGGGTAGAATATAGAAAAAAAAGTGGGGTTTGGTGCCACATAGGGGTGCTTATTCCTAGGTTAGGGGAGACCTAGCCCTATGCAGGGGTACCCAAGCCCAACGAATGAGTGGTCGCACCTAGGAGGGGCAGCCCCGCCCTGCGCATGGGCGGCCACGCCTCGAGCCTGGGCGGAGGCGCCCGGGAGGGGCGACCTCACCCGACACCTGGGTAATGGCCATGCCCTGCATTTGGGCGACCCCACCCTATGCAGGCCCACCTTGAGATGGGCATCACACCTAGAAGGGGCATACGCACCCATAAGGGGCAGTCACCCTCGAGAAAAGTGGTGTTGCCCCAATAGGATAGTTGTGCCTGAAAGGGCGGCTCCGCCGAGGGCACAAAGGGGAATTAGAAGAAGGAAAAAAAAGTTGAAGTGTTAGAAAAAGAGAGAAGGGGGAGAACTTGGGAAGATTTTCTTGGGAAGGAGGGTTAGGAGAAGTTAGTGAGAAAGATGCCCGTGGCAAGGTTTTGAGGACTGAAAGGTTGCATGGTTGGATGCAATGGTTTGAGAGCTTGCAGATGTGAGATAGGAGGTCTGTGGTGATGGAGGCGACATTATAGGTGATGATGGGAGAAGATCATTAAGATTTGGCCCAGGCAGGGCTTCTACACTTGTTGGGCTATCCATCTATCAAGGCGCATCGGGAAATTTTGACAACCTTGATCGAGTGCTAAGACTCAGCAACATAGGCGTTCCATCTCCCAACAAGGGAGATGAAAGTGACACTAGAGGATGTGTGGCAGCTATTGAGACTACCTATAGCAGGGAATATGGTGAGTGTGAAGAGTTCAAAGGGAGAGGCGTTAGACCATACCATGTGGGTGTTGTTTGGGCAAGAGGATCTGTCACTGGAGAAGAGTTCCTTTGACGTGGATAGATGCTTGGGATTGAGAGTACCACCACTGTCATTATACATATACGAGTTGATCAGCGGGTTAATCATACCAGATAGGAGTGGGATATTTGGTAGCCTTAGCTACATGGAGGTTATCCGACACATTATCGAGGGTAGGGATGGGGAGTTCACATCAGGGCCATGTGTCCTAGCGCAGTTGTATAGAGATAAGCACATGATCTACTATCAAGGAGGGCTCAACGTGTGTCAAGTGACATTTCTTTAGGTATGGGCCTAGGATCACATTAGTGTTTCCAAGCTAGATGTCATGAGAGTGGTTCAGTAGAATATGACATTGTTGATGGCTTACTGGTACAGTGCAAAGTATGGTTGGGTTCAACGGTATCAGGGCTCAAGAGATTTATATGGGTGGAGGAGATTGTTTGATGATTTGGAGGATGAGGATATAGTTTGGAGGCCGTAGATGACATGATGCTTCACAAAGTGGAGGAAGGATGAGGAGAGACATGTAGAGGATACTTCATGACTCGATGTTACATAGTCAGGAAGGAGCCACAGATAGTAGAGTCACATAGGCTAGACTGAGTGATGAGGCAATACAGGCTGATACAAGATATCCCAAAGGCACCTAATAGGTTTAGATGAATTTTGTGGGAGCGACCATGGGGCAAGGTGATCTCGAAAGATTTTGCACAATAGCACTAGGCAACGCTAGGGCGAGAGCTAGTGGAATACCCAGGGAGGTCCCTAGGGTTGATAGATGCAGGGATTATGGTGAGATATGTAACATGGTTTATGTGACACCAGCTTGTACGGATCACACTGGAGGTGCCAATTGTAGGGGCATTAGGATTTGGACTGAAGGATGAGGTCAAATTGGTCAGAGAGAGGGGAGGTAGGAGGAGGCCGAAGAGAGAGCCAAAGGTGGGCAGTGGAGGAGAGGGGTTGGGGTAGTCAGAGTAGTAGGAGAGCAACCAGGGGCAACCATAGTAGGAGAAGATCAACAGAGAGAGCCAGAGGTAGCCAGAGCAAGAGGACGGCTATAGAGAGCACCAGAGGTGGCTAGAGGTATCCAGAGAAGTAGATCCGCAAAAGAGAGGGTAGGGGGAGATGAGGTTGGAGATCAGTGGAGGGTAGCAAAGCCGCAAGATAGAGGGTAGGAGGACTTGAGGCTAGAGGTCAATGAAGGGTAGGCAAGAGTAGGAGGAGACAGAGGGCAGCAGTTGAGCTGAAGGAAGAGAGAGAGGATGCAAAGGTGATGGGGGAGAGAGATGAGGCTAACGTGATGGACATAGGGGATGAGGGAGGAGTAGAGGTACATGATATTCTTCCTTTGGCTATGATGCCACCGACAATAGAGGATCTAGCCACATGATTGAGAGGAGCTAAGGCAAGATTACATATCACCGAGTAGAGGTTAAGAGAGTCAGAGGCTGTGAGGAGTAGACTGGAGGTAGAGGTGCTTGTGTTACAAGCCCAACTAGTAGAGAGAGAGGGAGTTTTTGGTGGTGGCCAATGTGATGTCGTGACATGAGACAGAGATGCAGAGGGAGGGGGAGAGGTTTCAAGTAGATATATAGGAGCTACGAGCAGGGGTGAGGGAGTTACAGGAAGAGGTGACTCATTTGGAGGGAGAGGTAGCAAGGGAGCATGATGCAAGAGAGTCAATGAGATGGGAGAGGGAAAGATTAGAGGCTACCATGACGATACTATAGGAAGGGGGTTAGCGAGAGTCTATGGGAGGGATAGAGAAGAGATCAATAGAGGTGTTGGCAGATGTAGAGAGGGATAGGTGAGAGAGAGGAGGGAGTTGAGGCAGGAGTGAGATGAGATCCGTGATAGGGTGGAGGTGGTAGAGGAGACAGTGGAAGATAAGGGGTTGATGGAGGAGAGGGAGGATACTATGAGGGCTCAGGTACAGGTGATGGAGATCGAGATGGATTCCTTACATTCATAGGTGCAGGTCTTGCAAGGGGAGTGGGATGCAACAATGGCACACGTGCAAGCTATGGAGAGATATGTAGCATAGGGGTAGGTATCAGTAGCATAGGGTAGTGAGCCAAGGGAGGGGGGTCAAATATTGAAGGAAAAGGTACATGTGATGCAGGAGGAGAGGGACAGAGCCCTGGAGCAAGTGTCATGGATGGGATCAGAGATTGAGCAACTATGATTAGCATGGGGTGCATGAGCATAGGAGAGGAGATCCATTTGTGGATACTAAGATAGGTATAGGATGGAGTGAGACTCAACCAGAAAATAGATTGGTGAGTGGGAGGAGTATATGAGAGAGGCGACCTACTATATGTGCACCTATTATTTGGTAGTTCCAGATCTAGCATAGTGGGTACATGCTTATGTCCGAGCGCCACCAAAGATGCTAGCGCCATCCTAGTTAGTAGGGACACATACTCAGGGATATAGTAGCATGAGGGAGACATCTCCAAATGGAGTGTTGGTGCCAGATTCTCCATAGAGATCAGATGCAGGTAGTTCATGTTTTAGAGGATCAGAGGGATACGATCTTGGCTATTGACAGGTGCAGGATGGGATACAATACATAGTAGAAGAGATTAGAGTAGAGCTAGAGCCCTGTACTTGTACTTGATTTTTTATGGTAGATGATGGATATTTGAGGTATATGATGGAAATTATTACGGATGTTATGATGGATATTTTATTTTTATGATTTTTGATATGATATGTGAGAGCCCTTATTGACACTATGTGATGGATGATTTATGTATGCACATGTATGGTTATGGTTTTTATGATGGGTGACATGATGTATGGATTTATTTTTATGCGTATATGGATTTGTGTATGCTTAGATGGATTTATGTGTATGATTATGTTGATGCCTAACATTTATGATGCAGGATGTGATGGACGATTTAATGATTATTTCTATTGTGGATTATTTATTATGATATGCATGATGTCTAACACTTATGATGCATGATGTGATATGATATGATATCTATGATTTTTATGATGTTATGGATGTGGAAATGAACCTAATGATATGAACTAAAGTGAATATTTTAATAAATCAATTTTAAGATGGATAGAATAATTAGTTAAAATTAACCTACACAACTTAAGAGGATTATACACATGTAATGCAATTTAATGAACCTAAAATGAGAATGAAATGCAATGTGATCCTAAATGCAAATAAGGGCCTACATTAGATGGAAGTGAAGAAGTTAATGGGTGTGTAACCACACCTTTCAAGAACCATAGAACTCCTGAGAAGAAAGGGGGAGATGGAAGGAATCACCATTTGCACATCCAAAATCCTAAGTCATGGGAAAAGAAGGATGAAGAATACATGAATGCAATGGAGGAGAAAATTATATGCAATCCTAATGCAAGCTGCCATCTTCGGAGCACTAATTTTTTCTATAGCATAATACACTAGGTACCAAGGTATATGGACCAAGGTGGATTAGTGTCTAATGCATAAAAAAACACAACAGACAAGAAGGCTATCCCAATACCCCAAAGTTGTGATGACTTCGGTCGAGCTAGGTATTGGAAAAACCACAAGCATAGAAGGATATCCCAATGTAACGCAAGACCTCAAGGGTCTTGGTGGGTACTACGTGGGACAACCAGGAACACAACAAACAAAATAAAAATCAAGATAAGCCCCTATGTAAACTAGTCAAAACACACCATAATATGAAAGATCATGGCGACCTTGATGAGTGATGATAGGGAGATCAAATGATAAACAAAAACCAAAAGCATCAAAATATTGCAATCAATTTCAAAATATCCTTTGCCATAGGATTAAGATGATGGATGAGATTGATGTGGTCCATTAGGAAGGATACATCTTGTTGAGACCAAAGATGGATGCTAAACTAAAAGATTGATAATGACATAGGATATTTGAAAACCGACTAGATCTCATGACACAAATGGATTCCATTTGTGATGTACCAATGGGATAAAGACATACCTTGAAAAAAAGACACAAGAATGACTCACCCTAAAGACCTAGGGGCTCGGGGATTGATCAAAGACCAGCCTTGCCTATGTGAAAGTGCAGATCCCTCGTAGTTCAGGAAAAAACCGTGATAAAAGCGGAAAGGGGATGATGAAGACAAATTATGAAGGAAAATGATCAGTCAGACTGACCACAAAAGAAAAGCAAAGGAAAGCCCCAGGGGTGG
The DNA here is from genome assembly GCA_007115665.2 of Sequoiadendron giganteum. Classification (NCBI taxonomy): domain Eukaryota; kingdom Viridiplantae; phylum Streptophyta; class Pinopsida; order Cupressales; family Cupressaceae; genus Sequoiadendron; species Sequoiadendron giganteum. The sequence continues at coordinate 312,468,934 of CM021103.1, forward strand.
ATCAAATGATCAGCCTTGCCTACGTGCAAGCACAGGGGTAGCATAGTTTGAAAAAGATGAAAGACCAATGATGAATAAGATCTAAAAGAGGACAATGGCGATAGATATTGAAGGAAAAAATACCCCAGGGGCAGATCAAACGATCGGCCTTGCCTACATGAAAGTGTAGGAGCAACGTAATTTGCCAAGGACAAAGACAAATGACAAGAGATGACAAACAAGAAAAAAAACCTTAGGGGCGGATCAAGTGATCGGCCTTGCCTACGTGAAAGTGCAGGGGCAACATAGTTTGTCAAGGATGAGATGGGATCTAGATGGAGACAAACACGATCAATGATGCCAGATGGAGACAACCAGAGTGTCAAGGTGAAAAAAGCTCAGATTGGGATAAAAGGTCAAGATGGTAGATAGCAAGTGATGTTAATCCAATGCTCAACCAAAATATACCAAGTGACCAGATGATAGCATATGGATAAAAGGATCAAATTGATAGGATGGTAAGGATATTGAGATTTGGATGCATAAGTCATAAAGCAACTAGGACGTGAGGTAGATAATGATTAAGCCCTATACAAAACATGTCTATTGCAAGGTTTTCACTGATCCTATGTATCCAAGGTGTTGTGCAAGGGTGGTTTTCACCATAGGATAAATTATTTATCTTTACTATTTTTTGATTTTTTTGGATTTTGATAATTTTTCACCTTTTTTTTTTTTTTTTGAGATTTTACTAGGAAGGATACCCCAGCTAACCTAAGTATAAAAATTCTTCAGATGCATGATATTGATGGGTTCTTCCAAGGGCTCTCCTTCAGGTGTAGACAACCTATATGCTCCTGAACCATATTTGGTGGTGATGATGTAAGGGCCTAACCAATTAGCTTCAAACTTGCCCTTATTATCTTGATCTTGCTGATTCCACTGATTTTCTTTGAGTACTAAGTCGCCAACATTGAATTGAGGAGGGTGGACCTTTTTATTGTAGCTTCTCTTGAGCATATGTTGATAATATTGTATATGGTTGTAGGCTTTGACCCATTTTTCATGTAGGAGTTCCAACTAAGCAAGTCGTGCAACCCGGGTGTCTTCGTCAGTGATCAGGTTCTTCAAAGATATGCAGAGAAATTGGATTTTGACTTTGATTGGAAAGATGGATTCAATACCATAAACAAGTGAGTATGGAGTGGCATCGGTGGGGGTGCGGATGGAAGTGTGGTAGGCCCAAAGGGTAGGGTGGAGGTGGAGATGCCAATCTCAACCAGTGTTGTTGACCATCATTTTAATTATTTTGATCAAAGTTTTGTTGGTTGCCTCTACTTGACCATTACCTTAGGGGTAATAGGGGGTAGACCAACGATGTTGGATATGACAAGTATCATAGAAGAATTTCATGCACTTATTTTTGAATGGATTTCCATTTTTATTAATGATGGTGGAGGGGATCTCATACCCGCAGAGGATATGGTAGAGGATGAATTTAGATATTTGAACACATGTAATTTGAGTGAGTGGTATGGTTTCCACCCACTTGGTAAAGTATTAAGTAGCTATGGTGATGAAAGTGTGACCATCTAAGGATGGAGGGTAGATCTTGCCGACCAAATTGAAACCCCACTGTGAAAATGGCCATGGTGTCGTCATAGGCTGTAACTCTTGTGTCGGGGTGTGAATCAAATCTACATGTTGTTGATAGGGAAGACACCTTTTGAAAAACTCACAGGAATCATGTTCCATAGTAGGCCATTAATATCATGCTCTTAGAATCCTTTTGGCTAAGGCCATACCATTAGAATGGGCCCCACAGATGCCACTATGCACTTCTTCTAATGTGGTGTGGGATTTGATCTCATTTAAACACCAGAGGAGGGTTCCATCATACCCACATCGATAAAGCGTATCACCTATGATGGTGTAATGGGCTGTGTGTTGGATAAAATAATTTGGTTGGTTTCATGTGAGGTCAAATGCAAGGGTTTTGTCATGAAGATAAGTGTGGAGGTCTTGGTACCAAGGGGATTCAAGACCTACAATGTCACATACCATTTCACTCTTAGGGATTTCATATGTAGGGGTTAATAGTTTCTCTACGAGGAACTTGCATTCAGTATGATCTCTAGGCATGTCCAGGAGGGAACCAATGGTAGCCATGGCATTAGCTTCTTTATTTTGTACCTTGGGTATCTAGTCAAATTGGATGGAGGAATAATATTTCTTGAAGTCATCTACCATTTGTTTGTAAGGCAAAATCTTGTCATCTTTTTTTAGGAACTCATCATTGACCTGCTTGATCACCAGTTGGGAGTCACCAAAGATATGCAAGTGTGAGATACACCATTGAATGACAATCTTAAGGCCTATGAGAAGAGATTCATACTCAGAAATGTTGTTGGTACAAGCAAAGGCCAATCTAAATTATTTTGGTATGTAGTCACCTTGAGGGGTGACGAGAAAGACTCCTGCTCCTAATCCATTGTTAGTGTGTGACCCATCAAAGTATAATAACCATCTGGTGGCTTTTGAAACTGAAAAGACCCCTTCATTTGGAAATTTGGTTTCTAAAGGATAAGCATCCATGAGTGGAGCATAAGCTAGTTGATCCATAATTACTTGTACTTTGATTTCTTTGTGGTCCACATACTTTATGTCAAATTCACTTAGCAACATGACCCATTTAGCCATGCGGCCAAGGAGTGTTATTATTGATAACAGATATTTAAGCGGATCAACTTTGGAGATTAACTTAACTAGATGACTAAGCATGTAGTGTCTGAGTTTTTGTGAGCTGAAAACTACGGCAAGATAAGCCTTCTCCATAGGGGAATAATTGAGCTCATAACTGACCAAAGTCTAGCTGATGTAGTAAACTACTCGTTCTTTGGAGGACTCATCATGTTGTGCCAATAATGCTCCCAATGCCACAAAAGTAGCTGAAATATAAACGAGGAGTGGTTTTCTTGGGATAGGTGGGTTGGCCAAGTATTCCTTGATCTGGTCAAAGCCAAGCTGGCATTATTGATTCCACTTAAATGCAATATCTTTCTTTAGGAGGTTGTGTGAACGATTGACATTTGTCGACTAGTTGAGCAATGAATCTTTAGATGGACTAGAGCTTACCTTGTAGACTTCTTAGTTGTTTTAGGGCGCAGGGTGGAGGAATTTCCATGATTTCACCTTAGTAGGATCAAACTCGATTCCTCTACAGGAGACAATGAACCCCAAGATTTTGCCAGTTGTGACTCCAAAAACACATTTCTCTGGATTGAGTTATAGCTTGTACTATTCTAGATGTTCAAAGATCTTTTTGAGGATGGTGGGGTTCTCTTCCCTTGTTCTTGATTTTCCTAAAAAATCATAAACATAGTCTTCCATTATTATTTGGATGAGGTCATGGAAGATAATTGTCATGGCATGTTGATAGGTTGCCCCCACATTCTTGAGGCTAAAAGGCATGACATTATAGCAAAATTTACCCCAACGTTTTGTAAAGGTTGTCTTATGTTGATCTTCGAGGGCAATTTTTATCTAGTTGTAGTTAGAGAAACCATCCATGAGGGACATCATCTCATGTC